>JBAMJV010011346.1:20000-62080 GCA_037951105.1 Echinarachnius parma
GACCGAGGGCTGGGGCAGAGCCAGAGGGGAGGGTTTGGGAGGGGGTATTCCCCTCCGACGGGGAAGATTTTTCATTTTTATACTTGAAATGGTGCAATCTGGGGCATAAAACATAAACCATATGCCACATTTGTATGATCCAACATCATAACTTTCAGCTAAAAATGAGTCCCGAGGGAGCGCTGGGGCAGAGCCAGAGGGGAGGGTTTGGGAGGGGGTATCCCCCTCCCACGGGGAAGAATTTGCATTTTCATATTTGAAATGGTGCAATCTGGTGCATAAAACATAAACCATATGCCACATTATGTATGATCCAACAACATAGCTTACAGCCAAGAATGAGTCCCGAGGTAGCGAAGTGACTGAGGGCTGGGGCAGAGCCAGGGGGTTGGGAGGGGGTATCCCCCTCCCACGGAGAAGATTTGGCCTGTATATACTTGAAATGGTGCAATATGGTGCATAAAAAACATAAACATGTCACATTTGTATGATCCAACATCATAACTTTCAGCTAAAAATGAGTCCCGAGGGAGCGCTGGGGCAGAGCCAGAGGGGAGGGTTTGGGAGGGGTATCCCCCTCCCACGGGGAAGATTTTGCATTTTTATACTTGAAATGGTGCAATCTGGGGCATAAAAACATAAATCATATGCCACATTTGTATGATCCAACATCATAACTTTCAGCTAAAAATGAGTCCCGAGGGAGCGAAGCGACCGAGGGCTGGGGCAGAGCCAGAGGGGAGGGTTTGGGAGGGGGTATCCCCCTCCCACGGGGAAGATTTTGCATTTTTATACTTGAAATGGTGCAATCTGGGGCATAAAAACATAAATCATGTATGATCCAACATCATAACTTTCAGCTAAAAATGAGTCCCGAGGGAGCGAAGCGACCGAGGGCTGGGGCAGAGCCAGAGGGGAGGGTTTGGGAGGGGGTATTCCCCTCCGACGGGGAAGATTTTTCATTTTTATACTTGAAATGGTGCAATCTGGGGCATAAAACATAAACCATATGCCACATTTGTATGATCCAACATCATAACTTTCAGCTAAAAATGAGTCCCGAGGGAGCGCTGGGGCAGAGCCAGAGGGGAGGGTTTGGGAGGGGGTATCCCCCTCCCACGGGGAAGAATTTGCATTTTCATATTTGAAATGGTGCAATCTGGTGCATAAAACATAAACCATATGCCACATTATGTATGATCCAACAACATAGCTTACAGCCAAGAATGAGTCCCGAGGTAGCGAAGTGACTGAGGGCTGGGGCAGAGCCAGGGGGTTGGGAGGGGGTATCCCCCTCCCACGGAGAAGATTTGGCCTGTATATACTTGAAATGTTGCAATATGGTGCATAAAAAACATAAACATGTCACATTTGTATGATCCAACATCATAGCTTACAACTAAAAATGAGTCCCGAGGGAGCGAAGCGACCGAGGGCTGGGGCAGAGGAGGGCAGAGGAGGGTTTGGGAGGGGTATCCCCCTCCCACGGGGAAGAGTTTGCATTTATTTACTTGTAATGGTGCGATTTGGTGCACGTCACACAAACAGCAGAGCAATAACAGCCTACACAGGAAATACGTGGACTGGTACAGAAAAACCCATCCCAGACGTACCAAATGCAAGTTACACAACAAACTGAGATAATTTGTTTGCGCGCGAAGCGCGCAGCGAAAATTTTAAATGGATGAATAACTCAGTTTTTAAACGTTAGAATTAACAAATAATCTGATACATTTAATTTGTTCTTTTCCTTTTTCTTTCTTTTTTCTTTCTTTTTTTTTTGAGGGGGGGGGGGGCTTTTTGGGGGGGCAAAAACGCGTTTTGCCCCCCCACTTTTTGGATTGGGGGGGCGGCCGCCCCCCCTGCCCCCCCACTTCCGGCGCCTATGACTTTGATCCCAAGCTATCAATTCAATTCTCTTCAATGGAGTAGTGTGTAAAAAAAAATCTACAAGCAATCATAGTCAGTTTACAAGGTAAAAAAACATATGACATCAATATAACAAGAAACATTGGGTAGGCCAAAATAAATTCATAAATAAATGTTTACATCATTAGATAATTAAACAAATATCTACAAGATCTTGTTACTGATTTATAGATCTGTTCAAGTGTGTTTATTTTTAGAGAGTGAACATAATTACATTTCTTGATTATAAAATATTGCAAATGTTATCAAAGAGAGTTTTACTTCCTGTACTGTTTTAAAGATTACCTTTTAAATGTTGAGTTGTCACGCTGTTTATATTGACCAGTCAAATATCAATCCATTTTGAGAGCAAATAAACCAGATCTAGAAATTACCTCACTCTTTTGACAGGTTGACAGGTATTATTTAAAGAAGGTGTGAAGATATGTACGTCCGTCCGCAGTCATTGCACAATGACGCAGTAATATGCACACAAGAATGATTTATTTTCTTTACAATGTGACCCTAAATCTGTTGATGTTTGAGTGGACTTTGGATAGTCTTTTCAAGGCGTTTGAACAATGACTTTGCCAGGCAACTGACATTACTTACAGCGTAAATTTAGAAAGAGTCACATGAAATTGTCTTAAAGGGCATTGAAATATTGTGCATGGAAACAAAAATCAAATTAAAAATCTAAAAAGTACTTGTTCATGCTGATTGATAACAATATAATATTTCAGGTATATTGAAACTTAATTATCCCAACTAGGAAAAAAGTGTATTCTGCACATTGAATTACTGTTGTTGTCACATTTATATTCAAGCATTAAAATATCATGATACATAAACATTAATACTTGCATACCACAGAATTAAAAACATGTATTTAATGTGCATTGTAATAATGTATTTTGTATTGATATGTAGTTTTATAGTTCTTATGAATGCATCATTTACTAGTTGAAATCACTTTGAATTCTGAACATTTGCACACACTTTACGGACCATATTTGTAAAATGTATGTACATTAATTGTCTTTCAATTATTTTATTTTATAGCACAAATTAAACTAGCAGAGATTCATTCAGGCCCTTAAATCTCAAAAAATCTCTCTTCAAGTGGATTTTATGGGCTCACTTGAAGATGGAGTACTATGTGAGATACTGAAGAGATGATTGCAAATTTATTGTTTTTAATCTATCTATAGTTTGCTATTGGGACCATTTAATTAGCTTGGGTTGAGCTCCCCTCCCCTCTACATGTTCAGCCATCTTCAGCCTTGCGGATATTAACACTACCAGATTTGTCCTGGAAAAAATCGAAAGTTGAAGAACTACTGAAAAAAGGCATTTCCACAGATGTTTTTTCTTTTTTGTTTTGAATGAAAATTGTGAACAGTTCTCTGAAAACACTGGCAACCAGCCATTTCTCATCAAGAAGTTTGAGGGGAAGTGATAAATAAAACTTTACAAATCTTGGTGAAAGTTGAAGACTCATAATGTCACGTACACCATGTTTAAATGCGGCAATGCTCTAAAGCTCTATCTTAAAGGGATAGTTGAGTATTGGTCAAACTTAACTTTAGTAACCAAAACCTGCACCATTACGGTACAAAGTAATAGTTATAATTTCACCTACAGTGTATGTGCTCGAAAAGTATACACTATTACAAACGACTAAGTAAAACCCCTGTTATCATTCAAAAAGAGCCGTTACAACTCAAGAGGGCGCTATTTAAAAAAATTGTGCATTTAATGTTTTGTTAAAATAATGATTCAATAGAGATATCATCAACGACTTTTTAAAAACCTATTCAGATTTTTTTCCAACTTGTAGTCTTTAAGCATTTTAAATTTTGTTTCTAAAAAGTCTAAATATCCCCCGGTGATTGCCGGTGAAGAATCTTTTGAATAAAAATATACTTATGGATATTTCAGCCGTTTCTGAACCGATTTTGATCAATTAAAGTTTATTCTGTCATTTAAATTGTATGTTCTTTCAAATTGTATGTTCTTTCAAATTTGACAGTCAGTTCACTATCTCACAAAAAAATATCGGGGGGCACTTCGGGAAATACCAATACTCAAGGGTACTTTTAATCGAAGCAATGATGGCGTAGCTAGGGGGCGCAGTCCCCCCCCCCCCTCCCCCCCCCCTACCGGCCCTCCTCAGTCCTCCTGATCCTTGGGAACACAAATACAAACCAGACAAAGACATTTTCTCCTTGCCACAGGCTGTTCTTTGCCCCACCGATGTGAAACTAACTTACCCTGCATAGTTTGGGTCTAGTTATGCCATTACATGGATGTTTGGTGATCACTTGGACCCCGTTTACAGTGAGCAAAAGGCCAGGCCAGGCCGCGGCCAGGCCGCGGCCTGGCCCCGCACTGTAAACGCACCGGGGCCAATTGCGCGGCCAATTGCGAGGCCAAACTGGCCGCGCATTTGGACCAGCTCTGGAGGTAGTCTCGGCCTCGGCCTGGCCCGGCCTTTTCTCACTGTAAACACACCGGGGCCAATTGCGCGGCCAATTGCGGGGCCAACTGTTACCCCGGAAGTGAAAGGATCATTACGTCATAGGATAATGACACCGTACCATAACAATCGAACCCACGCTTTCATGGTATTTTGCACTCAAAGTCGACGAAGTCGATCTTCCTCGTCCATATTCTCGTGTTGTAGGGTAGAACAAAGATTAATCAATTATTATATTAGGTACGGGCAGCTGTGATATTCGAAAGTTCGCCGTGCATTTAACATGCATAAACATAGGGAATTGGGGAAAAGATTCATTGGAAATATCCCGCGCGCGCGCGACCGGATATACACTGTGACCCCCCGGCGCGCCCCCCAAAATAATCGTTTGTTTACATGCAGAGCGCCACTACGACAAAATATTGGAAGGTTACAATGTAGGCCGCGGCCTGGCCTCGCACTGTAAACGCACAAAATTGCGGGGCCAACTCGGCCGCGGCCTGGCCCGGGCCTGGCCCGTTCCTGCCTTTTTCTCACTGTAAACGGGGTCTTGATCCTGCCTCAAAGCCTAGGAAATTCAACATTTCTTCCATTATGAAAATAAAGAAAAAATGCTGAAAACTGCTAATAAATCCACTTGCATAATTCATTAAATCCTGTGTAATAAAATGATAGTCAATATTGAAGGACCTGCACATTACAGATCATAGCAGAGTAGTCATCTAGGCAAAAATTAAAAAACAATTAGTTTCTCATATTTTCTGTAAAATCCTAATTTGCCTTAGACATCTCACTGCAACTCAATCCCTTATTACAAATTTTATTTAATAGCTCTGTACAAGAATAAATAGTGGAAGCCCATGAAACTATCACAAGAATAACATGTAAAAAACCTAAGCTGTCAAAGTCTATACATAATGCAAAAATAAGTGGAATCTTCTATGAAAGTACCTTCAATCCTTAGGGTGCAACTGTGCACATGTCTCATTCAAAAAGGAAAATGACTTCATGAGGCTTTTGCATAGCTCGGTCCTGATGGGGTAAACCCACTGAACACAATGTTATTTGATTTCAACGGTACCATAGACCACAGCCTCGGCAGTTTCAGGACCAGTCCTGAATGGCTTAAAAGGTAAGTGAAGAGAAAACGTGCATTATGGCACGTACACAGTGCCCATATTATTTAATCTGTAAATATGGTTGGCTGTAGATTGCACATAATATAAAGAGGGGGGGGGGGGGGGGGGGGGGGGGGGTGAGTACAAAATAGTTCTTCCCACAAGTGTATAATATGTACAAAAAGTGCCAAAGATGTATCTAGGGGGCCCTAATGTCTCCCTCAAACCCCCAGCACCCTCCTGCCCCCTCCATCCTTTGGTGGTATGAAGTGGGAGACTTAATAGATCCCCTAATTGTATGTCAAAAAACTGGTAAAGACCTAACTAGGGCCCCTACTCCCCTCCAACCCCCCCCCCCCCCCCCCCCTCCCCCTCCTCTACTCCTTTATCCAAACCACACATGGTATGGCAAATAAAGGACTATGAAACATACTTGAATCACATCAGCAAACAGACCTTCTCACTCCAACTACTTATAAATTAGGGCACATGTTTGTGCACTAATGATCTACATTAAACAAACAGGTCGCAGAACAGAGCTCAAGGCAACACTTGAAGGAACAAGTTACTTTCCTTTTCTGCTGACAAGTAGTTAACATTTTGCCTCCATGTACATTATAGTAATGGGGTCAAATTAGAACAATTGGAATCCATGCAGTGCAGAAAATAACTGTTGTATATCTTTTTCTTAAAAACTAGGCCAACTCAATGTGAACCAAAGCAAGATATCAACAGAAAGTATCCTGTTTCTTTTCTTGTACAGGATTACTATATGCTTGTCCACTTCTGCACTGAAATAGTGCAACAAATTTCTAAAGTTCAGTACCATTCAAATTCATTAAAATATTTTGTGATAAAGCAGACATTGTTTTGTTCCAATTAAAATTCAATCTCAAATCATATCTCCAACATCAAACCATTTCCAAATATCGGATATTTTTGATTAAATCACCCAGTACTGAACTGGTCTCAAATTGTATAGATAGCTGGTTGGGCCAATGGCCATATATGTTCCTCTGAAATAGTTTTATATCATTTAACCCTTCAAGAGAATGATGTACCAGTGCTTTGTTTCCAGACAGACCTGATACATTGAACAGGTTATATGTGAACCAGCTAGGATATTGTTGATAAAAATGGTCCATTTCTAAACTGGTCTCAAACTTTATCAATGGTTAGGTCAGTAAAGTTCTGAAGTAGATTGAAGGTCTTCAACCCTTCATGTGAAAGAGGTTAAAAGGTACCAGTGTTTTGTTGGCAGACAGACCTCGCACATTGGACAGCTTGAACGTGACCATCTTTAGAGTAGACAATAGATGACAATGGAAGGGGATTATAAGAGATTACGGTACCCAGGCCAGTAGCCAGGGGGGTGCCTTGGGTGCCTTGGGTGCCTTGGGTGCATACGTGTCCCAGGCCATGATCGGTCTCGGTGGTAACTTCCCCCCCCCCCCCCCCCCTGCTTACACAGCTCAAACCAATGGTCTCAGTCTAGGCCATGATCGGTCTTGGTCCCGATTTTGTAAATTACGCACCCCTGAATGCTACATGAAATCCTCAATGTCAGTGTGAAAGGCAATGAACTTTGTTACAGTTTCAGTCAGAGACTTCCCTTTCATCTACATCTCATTACTTTAACAGTACACATAATTCAGTCTACATGTAACAAGACAGCAACCTAAGGCCAACATTTTTTTTTTGTTGGATTGGAGTAACGGGCAACCAAAAATTAGGGTAGGTAGGTAGGGTTTTTCTTTTTTGGGGTTTTTCTTTTTTTTCTCGCAGGATTCGCACAAATACACGAAAACACACATACACATATCTATAACACATATCGCAATTGTAAAAAAAAAAAAAAAATTTAAATAAGAAAAAACCTTTAGAGTCGGCGGTATTTTTAGGGTCGGGCGGGTTACGCCAATCCAACAATTTATTTTTCATGGCCTAAGTCAATGCATGAAGTATTTTTTCTCCCATTCAAGCATGGTTGTATGATAATGATTAATTTCAATAATAATGTAGAAGCTACAGTCACTAAAATCCATTTTGATCAGAAATTTTTCTTTTCATTAAACTGTTCAAGACTGCTTTGCATTCTCCCCGGCCCCAGTCATTTTTGTAAAGGTCTGAACAGATTCATTGCAAATGTAATGTACATACATGTACATCAATACATGGATGTAAACATCAACGTACTTTGTTCTTTCCAGTAACATACATGCAGCAGGATTCAGGTTTACAGGGCATTCCCTATTGTTACAGACTTGATATTTGTTTTGTAACCCACAACCTAGATACTGTGAGTTCACGAGACAACACACTTGGTACAACATTATTCCTGTAGACGATGCGTTAACCCATTCACAGCTAGTTACCAAAATACTTGGGCTTGAGTCTATGGAGATTGCATGTTGTACCAAAATCAAATCAACTTCAATGGGTTAATTGAGTTCTGTAGCCCTGAATAGAACCTCTTTATCTGGCAACATGACATGACATGACATGCAGATATAAAAGGAAGGAAGGAACGATTATATCAGCAGGTTATATTGTCTCTGCAAATGATTCAAAACCATTGTCTTACTGGAATCAGGATGTAAACTAAAGTTTGTTGTTTATTTTGATGCGCCTCAATCTGAACCAAAACAGACCATCTGAAACCTATAAACATACATGTACTTGTTGTAAATAGATTAACCTATTAATAGACCTTTCTGTATCATGTTTTTCTTTGTTCATTTCATTGAGGCATGTGTTGAACCCCAGCCATTGGGTGTTTTTAAAATAGAATGAAGGCATGCATCATAACAATATATATCGCAGTTCCTGGATCACATTTCCACACTAATAGGCTGAGATGTTGTGATCATGCAACTAATTCACTGACTAGCCTTCAAATGACTGTATTTAAATCCACTGATAATGGTATGAGTGAGATTTCACAAGACTGCCCTACCAATACTTAGCCATCATTAGAAAAACACTAGATGGTACTGCATGTCATCATTCACATTAGTCTGTAGATTGTTTATAAATGTTTACCAACACCTCAACCTGACAGTTTTCTACAATGTTCAGTAAGCACTCTTATAACTAAGATATTGACTTTTAAAAGTTAATATCATCAATATGATGATTTTTACTCATTATTCACTCAGCTATTATATTGTATACATGTCAGGGGAACAATTTATATTTATATTTCGGGGGCTCCCTATCTAATTTTATGGAAGTTTTCGGGGCTACATTTCTAACTTTCGGGGGCTACTTTTATCATTTTGCGGGCTGCAAATTTCTGGGGCTTTTTTTTTAATTTCAGGGGCTACTTTTTAGCTCTAATGCTGTAAGCGATCATCGGATCGGCATTCGATCACGATCCGATCATGCCGATTTTTTTTTGGGGGGGGGGGGGGGGGGGGTCGCCCCCGTACTCACATTTTCGGGAGCTCTATTGTCATTTCGGGGGCGAATTCGCCCGCCGCCCCCGTGTATTTTTTTCCTTGATACATGTTATTTAAATACCTGATATTCAAAATACAAAATATAAAATGCATAATTTATAAATCTTTCTTTCAATGCTCCATGCATTCACATTGATTCAATTGACAATCTTTGAGGGGGTATGTGACAGTGAGCAACAGATGAATCAAGAATAGATTAGAAGATACGTGCTCTCCAGTGATCAATACAAGTAGACCATGCATACACTGAACAAGTACAGTCGAGAATCTCATGTATGCACACGTATAGATGAACTCTAATACTCTAAATATGAGTTAGAGAGAGAAACGAGTTAGACAGAGATACGAGTTAGAGAGAGAAAAACGAGTTAGAGAGAGAAACGAGTTAGAGAGAGAGAAACAAGTTAGAGAGAGATAAATGGGAAAGCTATCTGATGTAGCTGCCATGATAGCCATGATGACTGTATTACTCACAGCACGCACAGCAATCGCACACTGATAGAAAGAGGAAATACATCAATCATCAAGGGGTACCATCACATGTATAATCAAGGAGGTACCTCCTTGGTATAATGTACAGATTAGCTGCACGGATGGGAAGCTATCATTTCTTTTATCAAAGGTACTGGTTAGCATTGTCGGATTACAAAGTACCTAATTGTTCTTGAAATTCAGTCTTATAAAATGTATCAGTTCATACGTGTTGCGCAAAGTTCATACTGTATAATGGTAATGTAATACCATCACAGTATGTATAATGTAAATTAACTGCACGTTTTGGGATATTATGTGTTTCCATTAAAGGTGCTGGTTAGCATTGCCAGAGGACAAAGTGCACAAATTGAGAACAAATTATATAACTTGCTGACTGGGCCACTAGCATATTTGCCACGTATGTTAGTGTGGAGCATATCGCATGTATGTAAACAAATAACCTTCATGGAGGAGATGCTGGTATTAGCAAATTGTATATTAATTTCAGGATGGTTGAACGCAGAACGTCTACATAAATATTCAATATTGTTATCATCTAGACACAATCAACAGTTCCAATAACTAGTACCTTTAGACATACTGGGGAGTAGTTCATAAAGTGTTAAGATTAATTGCAAGTCAGGAAAAAATGTGCATTTAAGCTGAATCATATTGCACATTTCAGACTCGCGCTTAATCGTAACTTATCAATTAAATGCAACTCTTTATGCAACGCCACCTTGGACTGATACATGACTGTGCTGAATGCCAGGCTGGTAGGATTTTTTTGTCATGTGGTATGACTCGGCCGAGGTTCAAACCTATGACCTCCTATGATGCCGGCCTGGCATGTAATGAACATATTACACACCTTGATCAAGTATTAAGTACTTAAGGAAAGGAACTGAAAGAGGGAAGTGAAGACATACATGTAGAAACTAGAAACAAATCAATCAAATGAAATATAATTGGAATACCTATCAGTACAAAACAGATACTGAATAAAGAGTACTTGTACTGTACACACTAAGGGGTTCATATTTATAAGTTTCTGAGAGTGCCTAACATGAATAAGTATCATTATAACACTGAAATCCCCAAATACTCCAGAAACAAATACAATGTAGCTATTTTTAAGAGCACGTCATCCCAGGCCAAGAATTATCAATAAAATACAAATTAGATTTGACAGCGCTATTTTATTGCATGCAAACTTGGAAAATAGCCGCATTCCTATTTTCCTAGGTATACATCAAGTTTAGAAGAAAACCTTAAATAAATAGCATACTTACATGCAGACAAGGGGTGCCTGCAAAGTGTGTGTTTCCTTCTCTTGAATCCTCTTCCCTGTTATCCAATGCTAAACCTGCAGATGAAAGGGAGAAAGAGAGCATTTAATATCAACATACATTCATTCGTCCACTTTATAGATTAAGTTGTTTATGTTTAAAGACATAAAACAAAGGTATTTGGTAACACATTGTTAATGTTCAATGATTTATGTACATTCAACAAAACAAAAAAGTTTATAATTAAGTTATTATATTTCTGGTATTTTTTACTTCTATAGATGATGTTTACATTCTATAGAATTTAGTCCATTTACTGTCATGAACTAGTTTCATTTTGATTTGACGTCAGTGGTGGATAAGTAACCATGTTGCTAACTGCTTACTAGGAATCACCATCTCAAAGAGGAGGAATGTGTTTAAACAGTTACGTCAGGAATATACAGGAATGGTCTTGGTTGAAACATAATGACAAATAGAACACATATTATTCAATGAAATGCATGGGTGCGGTAGACAGTCTGAGTATTGACAAACATTCTTGGTGTGACTGCTGATATAGCTCTAAGCCGACCAAAGATTCTTGGTGTGACTGCTAAAATAGCTCTAAGCTGGCCAAAGTTCGCATTATATAAATGTGGCTGAGTCACTCCACAGACCTAATTACTCCACGGTTCTGATATTTTTCTGGATTTGAAAAGTCATTAATGATTGCTAAGTCATTTCAGTGCAATTCTGCACAAAACTGGCATAGATTGTACTGAAAAGGAGTCATATGGATTAAATTATGCAAGTTGCTCATATTATTAATCAATTCATGTATGCCAATATGAAAACAGGATCACATGTTTACACACATGATCAACTTATTCATAAACTTTGATATGATCAAACAATGTTTCTTGCTTGGCTTTGAGATCAAGTTATATAATGTGGCTTAATAATAACTAACTAACAACAAGGTTGGAGCTCTTTTATTAGATATGTTTGTTGCATAAGGCATGGATATCATTTGCCTTCTTGTTAATACTACCTTAGGTTTCCTGCAAAAAATGCCAAGAAGCTCAATTTTTCATAACCATATTTTGATAAGATGTAAATAAACATGCACATGCACAGTGCACACAAACACACACACACACACACACAAATACAATGAATCATCTTGGCTCTTCTCCAAACAAACGTGCTCAATCTGGCCAGGACCTTTTTTCAGGAGAAATTTCAAATAGAAAGTGTCATCGCTCATATCCTGAATTCACATCAATGCAATGTAATTGGATTATGTTTTGTAGCCTCTTGTCCATAGACACAAAGTCATTAACCCTCTGAGTGCCATGCTCTCATGTAATAGTGTCCATAGAGTTACCAGTGGCATAGCTAGGATGTTTGTTGTTGGGGGGGGGGGGGGGGGCACTAGGGAAGCCTTACATTTTATGAGGGGGGACAGGTTACCACCTGTCAAGCAAAAACAAAAGAGTCTTCAGCATCTTTAGGATCCAAAACATGATTTTCCTTATTTTTTATGCATGACATGAATTTGTGAATTTCCTTCATACATTTTTTCTGTAAGCATGTTTTATATTGGGGGCAAATGGGGGGGGGGCAAAATGTGTTGGGGCATGTGCCCCCCCCCCCTCAATTCTGGTCATAACTAGGAGGTTTAATACAGTTAATTACATGCATCTCATTGTTCTGCTCAAGCCTCTGAGTAACAAGGTACGATATGTCTCTAGCAATACTTCACACTTGGTCTGCCTGTAGTACAGTTCAATACAAGTAGCCCGATGTCCACAACAGGGTTTGCTCAACCCTCTGAATACCTTGCTATGATGTGTCCGTAGAGATATTGAATGTACCTAGTCTGCCCATGGCGTTGTAAGGGTTAGCTGCCTCCAGCATTCTATTTCTTAGTGTTTAATATGTGAGGAGATCTTCTGAGATCTACTTGTGCTTCAAAACAAAGCTGTGATTGCCATGGGAAATCAGTTGGCAGGCCACTTTGGGCTAACTGCCAATGTCTGGAGGACTTCAAATTTGTCAAAGTTGTGAGAAAGTCAATTTGCCTAACTTTTACTGGCTAAGTTTTACACCAGACTGTTTTACTATTTATAGTGATATAAAGACCTGATTTTATGGTGATTTTATGGTTTACAATCTTAGGGCTCATTAAAACACAATAAATCAATCATATTTCATCTGTATTGATTTTTACAACTTATCAACTTCCATTGTGGTTATTTTATCTCTTTTGGTTCTTATAAGTTTGACCATGTTATTGATCAATTTAAAAACAACATGTACAGAGACTAATTAACCCTTTGAAGAATGGTCTCAAAATACTTGGACTATGGTCTGTAATCTAGGGAGATCAGAAGGTGCAAGTTATACCCCCCAAAATAGTCTTGATAGTTAATAGACTTTGTGATCCAGAGAGTGGGCATGGTGACAATCTAGATCAGAATCATGGCTCGCTACAAGCCAAAGTGCCTGTAAGTATACATGATATGTGTGATGCAAAGGTAAACAAAACATAGCTCAAGTACAAAACAAACACACACATGTCAGCTAAAATATTAACAGTCAAGTGAGTAACGATTAAAAATAATTGAACATAATGCTGATCTATGTAAACAATTGAAGAAGATCATAAATTAAATAAATTAAATGCAGATGTTTGATATAGGGCTCACAGATTCAAGGTAATGAAAGTAGGTCTGGGGGAGGAAGGGAATGAGAGTGACGTGAATCTAGCTCCCTAGCTCCCTGTCTCCTAGCCATCACTAGGGACTGATGCTAGGGAATGAGTGTTGATGCATGAGGTATGTACTGTTGTGGTTGCTCTGTTTATAAATAGAGATCAGCTGTGCAGCATTGCAGGGTCCTGTCAACACTGTATGAAGGGTCGTTCACACCCACAGTGAATGGCCTAGATTGAACAATTATATCACCATAGGCCCTGTCAACACTGTATGAAGGATCGTTCACACCCACAGTGAATTAAGCAGTGAATGGCCAGATTGAACAATTATATCACCATACTCCTTGTCAACACTGTATGAAGGGTCGTTCACACCCACATTGAATGGCCAGATTGAAAAATTATCTCACCATGAGGGGGATGCATCAAATTGCGACTCTGGACATTGTCAAAACTAATAATGGACCATGTCTTGCACTGTGCCAGCATACATTCCTCATGTACTGTAAGGTCATCACCCTTGTGAGGGACATTCCATCTTGACAATTCAGAAGGGAATGGGGTTATTGTACTATGATCACAAGAAACAAGAAAATATATCAGGATCAGCAACGGAATATAATAAGTGGGAAACTGATGTTTTGTTTTACAACCAACCATGATATCAAAATATTTATAGAACAAGATTTGATCATGATTGAGATTTTGTAGTTTGACACGAATTATATAAACAAAGTAAAGATGATCGTGACATATATCATGCGAATGTGGAACTGGAAGCATCCGTTGAGCAATAACAATAGGTGATATGCTATACGATCACCTAATTATGGTTCTTAGAGCAACGAGAGAGAACTTCTGTACCTGTAACTAACTTAAATTATATTTGCTGTGCACAGGAGTTCCTAACTGCACTGTAGCACCAAGAGAATTATGTAGTGTTGTACTCATGAATATTTTTGTTTAAGCATGTCCAGTCTGATAAGTAAAACGCATTTGCATGCATGTCATTTCTTTCTGCGGATGAGCATAGTGTGTGAACATGTGCTACAAACAAGTGCTTTCAAGTACCACTTATTTTGAAGTGTGAATCTACCTAGTGCAATAGTAGGAGCTTTAATGGATGCACAAGGACATACCCTTGCCACACCCCCATCTATCCTCTAGATATCCATTAAGTACAATACTCAAGACAGTCATCACCTCCCTGTCTTTCACACATCTCGTCTCCTTTACTCTATCGCTCTATCCTTTACTTCTATAGATGGTAGATCTATGCATTTATAAATAATAATTTACAAAAATATATACCCATGTAAGTTGAAACACCCCATTCAATACCCAAGACAGATATTACCCCCCTCATTCACTCTTCTCATCTCCTTCACTCTATCTTGTACTTCTATAAATGGAAAATCTATGCATGAATAATTCATTCACAAGAATATACTAAGCCTGGGTCGGAACGGACAGAATACCGGAATCCGTCCGGTGTGTGCGTGTTCCGGTTTTGCTTTCTCCATTCCGGTATTCCGATGAAACAATGTAATACATAATCATAAAGAATATCTTATATATTTTGTAGTAGAAAACTATCAGAAGAAAACAAATGACAAAAAAGTACAAGAAAGACGATGTCGAATGCAACTTACAACGACAAGAAATCCGCTGCGTTTATTATGAAAGCCGATCTAGCGCGCCGTGCGGCGAGTACGGCATACGATCGACGTCGTAGACTATATATAGCTACCCCGGCGCGCCCGCCCGCACAGTCATGCAGCTGCTATCAGTCAGAGCTGCGCCGTACCATGTCACCCGTACATGTACTAATACTGCACATGGATCAAAACGATTCTCAAACGTTGACATCCAGTCCGCCCTCTATCGGTAGTATTCGGTACTAATGCTCCGATACAGCCCGCCATATCACTCGTATACTTTGCGTGCAGGTTCCGGGTCTCTTTTCCGCCGGGGAATTCCCCAATTCCCGGCGGATGGATCTTGCGTAAGAAAAGGCGGACTGGATGTCAACGTTTGAGAATCGTTTTGATCCATGTGCAGTATTAGTACATGTACGGGTGACATGGTACGGCGCAGCTCTGACTGATAGCAGCTGCATGACTGTACTGTGCGGGCGTGCGCGCCGGGGTAGCTATAGTCTACGACGTCAATCGTATGCCGTACTCGCCGCACGGCGCGCTAGATCGGCTTTCATAATAAACGCAGCGGATTTCTTGTCGTTGTAAGTTGCATTCGACATCGTCTTTCTTGTACTTTTTTGTCATTTGTTTTCTTCTGATAGTTTTCTACTACAAAATATGAATTTTTGAGGAAAAAGAGGTTTTCCGCGAAGCAGTTGAGTTGGCCTGTCTCGCAGCACGGGGCCTGCCTGCGCTGCCGAAACTAGTATGGCAGACCTTCTAGTGCGTGTTCGTTCCGTATCATTCATTGGCAGGTTTTTTTTTATCGGAATAACGGATTCCGATCGGCACAACACCGGCGGATTCCGGAACAAAAAAATTCCGACATGACTCAGGCTTAGAATATACCCTTGCCAGTTGCCACACCCTTCCCTCTTTCTTTTTCTTGAACTGTCTGAAAAATGCAAGACGGGTATGATAACCCATCTCACCCTCCTTCTTACCCCCTCCCCCACCCTCCTTCTTACCCCCTCCCCCACCCTCCTTCTTACCCCCTCCCCCACCCTCCTTCTTACCCCCCTCCCCCCCCCCCAATCTCTCTTCATATGATCAACCAATCTCCCTCTCCTCACCCCCCCCCCCCCTCCCTCCCCTCCGCTCCCCTCCTATCTCTCACAGCTCTTATTCTCTCTTTCCCTCTCTCTCTCTCGGTCACAAATCATACTGACAAACAACTGTATTGGATTGCAGAGAAAAGGAGGAAGAATCCCACAAGCTGTAAACAAAAACATTTACAGGCACAATAAACGATTAACTGATAATTGCATTATTTCTCAGCATTGTTATTTGTACCTTCTTAGAAAAGTATTATCCAGTCATCACCTTCAATCATAAACTCATTATAAGCCAAATAAATCTCCCAAAACTGCCTAGTGCTGCACAAAAATATGTAAAATATTTTCATTCAAATACATACTTTGTGCTGGCTTATAGATGAATATGATGCATATTATAAATTATGTAGATTGTAAGCTAACTCAATCAACTATTTGCACAAGTACATCTACGACAAAATTAAAACAGAACTTACAAGATTCAGTAGAGGTAGAAGAGAATGCACCAAGAAGTGTGCGGTGAAACATCAAACTTGGCTTCCAAGCTGCAGACAAGAGAAGAGGAATCTGGGTATCAAGTAACTGTTGCCATGGTTACCTGCATCTCAAATGCTCCAAGGGTTAGGCAAGACTTGGCAAAGTCAACACTTACTTGTAGGCCATGCATATGTTGTCATCTTCAATCCAACCAACAATGTGTTTCAATGAACCTTTACAAACAATTCTATTTCAAAGTTTCAACATCGCCAAGTCCTAACAATTATATTTGTTGAAATGTGAGGTGAAATAAGATTTTAAATTCAATATATGAAATATATTGTGTAACTGGTGGGTGGTATGCAATCACTGTCTGCCATACAAATAGTTTTCTTCAATTCAACTGAAAAATTAAGATAGTTAATAAAATATTGGTATGAGCAATTCTATCTGATAATAAATTTCACATTTGATTTGAAGTTCTAAGTTGTTCTAAATCCTCAAAGATATCATAGTGCCGAAAGGTGAAGTTATCTTCTGGTGCATCACCATGAAACACAAAGGATGCTGGGCACTACATGCCCCATGGATGGAGAGCTCTAGGCTGCTAGTATGATGTCAGTCTGCCTTGTTTACAACCCACACTCTTGTTTACAACATGGGTCTCAAATGGTATGTGTACTAGCAGCAGCATTGAAGTACACCAACTAGTAGTGATCACAGTCACTGATGTTAGCTTAATGAAACTAGCTCCCCGTCTGCCAAACCAATGACTGCAGTACATTCACACATGTGCCACGTCTGCGTGCCAAGATGGGTGGCACTGGTTTGGTTCATGATGGTGGAAAAAATACATGGGGGCTCTGGGCGAATTCGCCCCCAAAATGCTCAAAAGAGCCTCCCAAAATCATAAAAGTGCCCATGAAAATTTGCATTAAGTTCAATGCAAATCAAATTTTGGAGTGTCATTTTCATACAGGTAAGCTTGAAAAGTAGCCCCCGAAAAATGAATGTTATTTTTTTGCCTGGTTCATGATATAAGATGCATGTATCGCACATCATAACAAGCAGACACAGCCCTGGCCTGGATGAGCAACACATTGAAGTCTAATTCTTGGCTCCAATTCAAGTTGAACCTTGCAGTAACGCATGAGTCACATCACAACATTAAATACACTCTGACATTTCTACAGGGGGAATCTTACTGGGAACTTGAATTAACCCGAAATATAATTTCTACTAAAAGACGGGCCAGAAATTATTCCTTGTTTACTTTCTTAGAAATAGAATGATGAGCTAGCAAGGCCATCCACATTTAGTTCCGAAATCTCTTCAATCATCATCCATCAAACCACATGAAGCACTAAGAATCAAAATTGAAACTGATAGATTTGATTATTTTCACCTTGTCCTAAATGTACAAATATTGAACATATTTAACAGGCTATCTTCCTTCCCTCACAGTCTGTCACTGCTTGTTCATGCCGTTTCTTATCCCAGTGCAATGTATTGTTGCTGTTAGGAGGAGTAGGTTAATGGCCCGGACAACAATTCTGAACATGAAGGAGCTAGAGTTGTATGGCTACTCTCATGAAGACCATATAATAGCAGCGCTTGATAGAGCGCCAACTGAACTCAAGTGATGATTAGCTCAGGGCAATTTAGTCCCCTAATTGCCAAAAAGAGCCCCCGTAAAATTTAATAGAGTTCAATGCAAAACAAATTTTACATGCTCAGCATTTTCAATTTGTCATGCAGGTGAGCTTGAAAAGTGGCCCCTGAAAAATAAATGGTAACATTGTCCAGCTGTTGATGATGATCTGATGTGTAGTTCTCCAGACTGGGAAGAGACCAAGAAAAAGTTGTAAACCAACACTTCCATTAGTTGCCGCTTCAAAATGTTCTTGATGCCTAACAATAGTAAAACAAAGAGAAGGGCCGACAAATTATTCAATGACTCACATTGAATGCATTTATAAACTCTGACTACGGTAAGCATGTCAATTTTAGGGGGGACATAGGGTCTTCTCGAACATTGTACAGGTCTTGTATCCCAAACTGCACATGCATTATGCATGTGTGTGGGGCACATGCGGGTACATCCATCTCACCCTACTTCTCAAAGGCCCGGTCACATATCAACGGATAGCCTGAATGGATGCCCGACGAATGGAAAATTTGCAAACTCAATTTATTCGGTGGTGAAAGTCGTCCTTATTGCTTCATGCAGAAAACATTCCGGCATACCACACCTGACAAGGAACGGACAAGAACGCATACGACCAGAGACGAATGGATTGAACATTTTACTCTCTGTCGGGCATCCGTAAATGCTATTCGGTGATATGTGACCGGGCTTTAAATGAGGCTTATTATTTATATCAATGCCCAGTGAGTCATATTGTAAATTGGTGCATCGTCTTGAATGCTACTGTTGGAGATCCGGGCAGTGAACAAGCAAGGACCACCCTGAGGACAGGCAAAATGTTATTTTCACTAATCCCTGAAAGTTTACAAGTTTTGCAAAACTACATCTCTTTGATATACACATGTTTGTATGGGGGACTCAAATTCTCAACACACTCTGGCAAATTTGTGGACAACTCCTTGAATATGTTGTCCACAAAATTTGCATTTTTTGTTTCAATTTGCTCAAACAATAGGTTTCCCCTTTGATCGAGATCAACCATAGACCTACCATGGTTCAACATGCATGGATGCTTTGTAGAATAGGGAATGGAAAAGTGTGACTATGAAACAAAATGGCAATTTCGCTGTGTACAAAATTTGGGGAGTTGTCCACAAATTTGTCAGAGTGCGATAATGATTTGAATCCCAAATATAATTAAAACAGATATCTCCGAAGAGCCGTAGTTGTCTTATTCCTTGGCTGGTAATGCTCAACATTTTAGAGAATACAAATTCCTCTTACATTCTCTTAGACCAGAAACAATTATATGCCTGGGTGGGAAAGACAAGCCTCAACCACTCAGTATCCATCAAAGTGATACTTGAGACTTGGCAATTTCTGAGAAAATGTTCATGTTTTTGTTTCTTTGAATTCCATGGGAAAATACTTTAATTTTGTATCATTACTGGTTTATTTTGCGAACATGCAGGTGTGGAATTAAGATAAAATAATTTGAAGAAAAAAACTGCACATAGGGAAATAGACCAAGAAGAAAACAGCTGTTTACTATTGCCACTGAACAGGGATTAAATCATTACCGGTTACTATTTAAATGCCTCTAGGACATATTTTGAGCACTGATCTACCTACTTATCCTTGCTCTTTCTTCTCTCTACTCCTATTCCCTCTACCCTCCTCCTCCCTACACCTCCTCCCTCCACCCTCCTTCTTCCTCCTCCACCTTCTACAGTATATGCTCCTTATTTCCACCACCCTCATTCCTCCTCCATCCTCCTCCCTTCTCCTCCTCGGCCTCCCTAAACCTCCTCCCTCCACACTCCTACACCTTCCTTATCTTGTCCACCCTCCCTTCTCCCTCCTCCCTCCATCCTCCTCATCTCCTTCTCCCTCCTCCATCCTCCTCTTCCTCCCTCCTCATCCTCCCTACTCCTTCTTCTCTCCCTCTCCCTCTAACCTCCTTAACTCCTCCTCCTTCCTCCACCTCCTCCCTCAACCTCCCTACACCCTCCTTACCTTCAATATAATGCTCTTTATTTCCTCCACACTCCTTCCTCTTCCATCCTCCTCATCCCTTATCCTCTCTTTCCTACAACCCCTTATCTCCTTTACTCTCCTCCCTCCTCCACCATTCACCCTCCTTACCTTCTTCTCCCTCCTCCATCCTCCCTTCTCATCCTCCCTATACCCCCTACACCCTCCTTATCTCCTCCTTCCTTTTCCCTCCCCTTCCTTCTCCCCATCCCTCCTCCATTATCCACCATTCACCCTCCCTCATCCACACTCCTTCTTTTTCCATCCTCGTCCTCCCTACTCCTCCTATCTGCTCCTTCTCTACCCTTCTCCTCCTCCGAGGATGAAGAGAGGACAAGGAATGAAGCGGAGAATAAGGAGCAGGAGGGAGGAGGAAGAGGAGAGGGGGAGGAGGAAGAGGGAAGGAGGGTTGAGGGAGGAGGAAGAGGGAAGGAGGGTTGAGGGAGGAGGAAGAGGGGAAATTACTCACAAACTGGGCATGGTCACAGCTCATGTTTGATTTTACTCCCGAATAGATCCCTACAAATAGATTATAATGAGAAAATAAACTTAGCTGAGATTTCAAATTGTCTTCACCCGTTCATATCAAAATAACCACAGAGGTATTTATAAACATTTTAAAAAAAACTGATTAGGAGTAGTGACAGCTAATGTGACCAAGCCAAGGGGTTCAAATAACTCTGCTGTGACACATATCCTGAGGCACTGGCCAGCCTACTTGTAATGGCCACAGTAGCCTGCTACTGGATGGGAGAAGGGTGGGACGATGTCCCCTCTCACAATGAATTCTTTCCAAGGGGGAGGGGGGGGGGGGGGGGGGGGGGGGGATGGGCACCCAAATTAATTTTTTTAATTTTTGCTAGTGGTCTGCCTCAGTAATAACTCCTACATGTAGCACCTTTCAAAACTATCAAAACATTTCCAATTCTGTATTCTAGAGTCTTCATGCAACTGCGGCTCCACTCAGGCTTCCGAACTGAGATTTTGCCATATACAAGTAGAGGCAAGAGAACAGGGAAAATTCATGTCTTGCGACATTGTGTACATAAACGACCTAATGGCTCTGAAAAAGGGGGTCTTTAAAGAGGCATGGATGTCACCAATACATACGAACAAACCCCCCCCCCCCCACCCCTGCAACTCAAGGGGTTGAATGCATAAGCTGCATCCCCCCCCCCCCCCCCCCCCCCGCCCTTCCTCCATTTGAAAATTATTTTCAATCTGGATTCACCTCACTGTGTCACTGTGACAGACCATTATATGCAAATTATATATCCTGTCTTGTCATTCAGTCTGCCATAGCACACCAGAGGTCAGCTGAGGTCAATAGGGCATATTATGTACAAATCAGGATTACAGGACTTTTGTTTCACTGTCTGTTAAAGGGTACCACCACCCAAAAATAATAATCTTTTTATAGAAAGGTAACATCTTTAGTATTCCATTCCTTCAATAAGTTCACAAAAATATGTTTTCAGAAAAAAAATAATAATTGGAAAACGCATCACCATTCTCTGCCATGCGGTAATGCGGTCTGAATGCGCAGACTATTATGCGAGCAGAGCCAGCAGCGCTCTGTGCAGAACGAACGAATCATCCGGGATTCTATTGACGTACGCGTGAATTGCATTGGCGCACTCGCAAATGCCTGGCCCGCGTGGAACCACGAGATAGCCGTGGTTCCGTAAGTGGTGGAAATTAATTGCTTTGTTTATGAATCACACAACCCTTTGCAAAATGTTGGGTATCTATTTGATATCACAAAACGGTACCAAAACATATAATAATGTGTTGTCCTTTGCCTGGTGGTCCCCTTTAAGTGCTAAGTCCTATATTTAACAAACTCTGCATAATTAGCAGTATTGGAAAACTAAATATTTCTGCTAAAACATTTCTACTTTCTAGGTTCAGATTTTACCATTTATAAATATTACCCTTGTTTGTGAATTTCAACAATATTGATAAATTTGTTTGGCCAATACAGATGTGTTCACTGTTCCTTAACTATCCCTATGCTGATTAATTAGGCAAAAACCATAGTAACCCTTGATGTTGTTTTTAAATCCATACAAAAGTCTAGAGTCGAGAAACACCCCCACACAATAAATCTAGTCAATTGAGCACTTTCATTGCACAATCATGTTTCGAGTTCCAGGGATTTTACAGCTATGACATTGGAGTGTATTGTGTGGTGCAAAAGTGCGCACTCAAGGAGTAAATAAACATTAAACATGTTTTAAGGAAGGGGTACATTCATGATTACCTGCACAAAATTAACTGCCAGGCTCTTTTGGGCATTTTGGGGGGGAAATTGCCCTGAGCCCCCTTTGTATTGTTCATCTATGGTAATCAAATTCAACTTACAACAAATCATTGTCACTGGGACATTTCCTAATCCTAACATAAGACCCACATAACATGTGCCGATGTACACAATCAAATTTGAGGGATCACATATTTATGTACATGAGGGACTGAGCACACATTTATGGACAGGGTGGTTTTTTCCTCACAAATCCTAAAGGAAAAGCGAAAATCATACGTAGCTACTAGATCTATGTAATTGAAGTTGGTATAATTTCTCAATTTACACTTTTGATGACTGATGAACTTACAATGTAGTCCCGAGGTTTTCAGACAATAGAGGTTTCCAAAGACCATCTCTGGGAGTAAATGAACATCAGGTCAGAACCGTCAGATACTTACAAATAATTTGCATACTTATGGTGGGATTTAGAGGACTTTTTGCATCTGCACTAGTTATGGAGTGTAAGTGTGTAACCAGTGCATCTGACATTGTGTTTGATTTCGAGAAAGAAAAAAAAGAGTAAGATTAGATCCTCTTTATACTTAATTGGCAACTGCATAGCCCCATCTTTTGTCACCTTCGCTATTACTTCAAATGAACAACATGAGTATGTAGTGCAGAGTACATCATCGGTCTTCAAGAAATTTACATTCCAGCATCTTTATCATGGTAGAGGATCGAACGCTACTGTACAGCTACAGCATGGTTCTAATTTCATCATCAAGTTTGGAAATGTAAACAAATTAAGTACATCAAATTAATTACAAGAAACTTCATAATCATAGTATTATAGTATAGCAAGGGGTTGCAATACCGAACGGGTCGTATTACCGTACATGCAAATTCCAATAGGAAAAACGTTCGAATTTTGAAAGTAGAATTTGAAAGTCGGCATTAACGGAGGATAATAAATGGATGTTTAGCAAACATTTTCCACCATTTCCCGAAGAAAATAAGCGCCCTGAGGCGTTATACGCGCATTTTGCCGCGCACCAGTGGCAGCGCGCATGTCAATGACATTCCCATGCAAAACATTCACGTTTGGTGCGTCCGGTTAATACAACCCGGTTTGTGCGCTACAAAAAATTCTGCTTTCTTGAAAGGGTGCCGTAAAAGTTCAATTTGCGTAAGTTTGCCGCTTTTTTCTACGAAATAAGTTATCAATTCTTTATCTTGAGAATATATAGATCACTTATTTGTGTTTTATTCATATCTCTGTTCTTCATGTTGATCGTTTTCATGGCGTAAAGAAATGGTATCCGGTAATAGGACCCAATACCATACTACTGTTCTAGACTAGAGTAGTCATTAATATCAAATAACAATCGCAATGGCAATCCTGCACCTTATTTTTATGTCTTTAGCCGGATATATTATTATCGCAATTAACATGTCGTTCATGATTATTATTACAGTCACAGTCCCACTCACACTCGGGCAACTACAACTTGATTTATTCTCATAAAAGTAGTATCAATAATTAGCTTGAGACTTGAGTCTAAGATTAAGATGTAGGCTAGCCTAAGCCAAGGCAAAGCATCATCATTGCAAAATGTCAATATGGCATTGCCAATCCATACAAACTGCACGTAAAACACGATCAATCAGCAGCATGCAACTCTCATTCTCAGCTCGTCAAAAGGACAAAACACAAAATGACAAATGTAATTTCTAAGACTAAATATGAAAATATAATCGGACTTACTAAATAAACTGGTCACTTTGCACTGAATCCAGATGGCACAAACTCTTTATGGAAAAGGAACCTCGTTTGTAAAAAGAACTTCACTCAGTCTTGAACTTGAGCGCTGGCGATAGCAGATTTCACATTATCATCTCAACAACAATGCTCAGCTCAGCTGATGACATTACAGCTGGGTTTGTCGTCCACTGCACTGTTTACATGTAGAGTTAGCTAGGTGCACCATCGACACACACAGGTTTTTGTACCGTACCCTGAAACCATACGTGAATCCATTGCATGCGAGTCTATGCCATTTCAATGCCCTATTGCGTGTACGTGTGCGTGTGTGTGTTGATGTTATGGTTTGTGTGTTTACTAAATTGGAAACTGGAAATAGTCTTTGATCAATCGCATTCAATTTAATTGTGTTTGATAGTGTATTAAACAGGTTTGTATTGTTCTTCAGAATGAGGGATATAATTGTTTTAAATACATAGATTACAAACTATGATACATATAAATGTATTACGTTATATGTCTGAAATATAAAATATACACGACTTGCCGTTTTTCATATTTTAATTGTATAAGAGTCTGTGCGATAAATTAACAAGATAAAAGCAGTCTGGACGCTTCTTCTTCGCGATTCGCTCGTACAACATGTGAAGCTGCTAAACCGTAGCTGGCGCTGAACATTCAATCATTTCAGAGCACCCGATCTAGTCGTATGTCAGTTGTAGTGGCTATCCTCTGAATAAACTGACTCTACGGAATCGCACACTGCATGCCTTGTGTGCAGTGGCGTAGGTAAGGGGGCACGGTGGCATGTGCCCTCAACAGTTTGCCAAAAACACAAAAACAGTTTTTAAAAATATCAAAAAACATAATTGGAAATATGTGTGAAAAAAGGTATGCCTCCCATCATTCGCGTGCCCCCCCCCCCCCCCCCCCGGGCCCCTATAATCAGTCCAACCCCGCTACGCCACTGCTTGTATGGTTGTATGGGTCATGTTTTTCAGCACAGGGAGGGGCAAAAAGGGCCAAAAATTAATTTGGGAAAAGCTAAAAACAACCTGTCTAGCATAGAGCAAGTTCCAGCCGGATGAACCTGGGATGAACCCCCTTATGAACGAGATTCTCCCCGGTTGATATTTGCTGCTGAACTGAATCATCTTCAAATTGTAATATAAATAACCGTGATGAAAACACTTAGCAGACTTTTTTTTCTAAAATGCACTGCATAATTATGCAGTCCATCATGAAAGTGAAACTATAAAGTGTGGGTTAAATATGGATTGTGTATTATACCCTTAGCCCAACTTGGATGGGAGAGGAAAGTTTGACCAAGATCGAGTTGTGATTTTTCTGTAAGCCGTGAACTTCTTCAGTATACCCCAACCTTTAATCATGTTCCTCTCATCCTCAAGAAACGCATGTAAATAAGGTGCTACCGCAGTATTGTATCACGTTAGTGTTTACTTACAGTATCAGACCCATGAAGCCTTCTACCGGAGCATGAATTTCATCAACGGACGTTTGTTTGAGTTTGTTTTCAGCTACAATAAAATGTTTGTATTCTGTTATTGAACAGAAAGAGTCCTTATTACCAAAAAAAGAGCACCTTCCTGAGCGTAATTTAGCAAGTACAGTATTACTGTACTTGCTAAATAACCTACGTTTTATACAATATTTATAAACTAAAAAGTGTCAAAACCATAATTATATACAACCGTTTCAGAAAGTGTGAATATATATAAGTTGCTTTACAGGCAATATGATTAATAACATGGTAAATGTCACGTATATATACGTCGCTTTATAGCTCGTCAACTTGTACTGTATACTATACATCTGACGTTGTGCAAATAGTTGTGGAACTGGCGTCTTACGTCATGTCGACCATCTTTGGCGAGGGAGCAAAGCAACCAATACAGCGGCGTGCCCAGGATTTTATGACGGAGGGCATGGGAGGGGAGGGGGGGGGGGGGGGCACACACTATTTTTAACCGAATGACCCCTTATAATATAATTATTATAGTCAATGTGCACGTATAGCGCACGTGACGACCGCTTGGGAAAGAAGCCCTTGAACGGGTTCGATGAGCATGGCCCCACAATATAGCCACATCCTGGGTCCAGGGGCAGAGCCCCCGTAAGCTTTCGGATTTAGCTACATTATAATAAACAAAGAGTGAATAAAGTAACAAAAAAGTGGGTCAAATGGAATCTTTTCTTAGGCTTTATTTCGCCGTCATTACCATACGCCTTGAATGGAATCGGTCAAGGGATATGCCAACATTGAACATTGGGTATAGCTCATTGGTGGACCAGGGGCGGACCCCCTGTATGGGATCTAAGGCTATTCAATGTCAATGTCAATTTGCATGCAGTATAAACAAATTGACATCGAATCCCTGTAAGAGAGAAGAAAGAGAACGGATCGTATTGATACTAACAAGTTTTGAATGGACATCACAAAACTGAACTAGATTATAAGTTCTTCTCTACCCCACCCTAAAATCTAAGTGGGCAGCGGGTATAAATACATATGTTGCGCATAAAATGGTTGACCATCATTTCTATTTGAATAGAGCGGTCAAACCTTAAAATTCACCGACCGAGCATAGTGTCCGCACCACATTGGCATCCCTCAAGAATTGTCCATAAATACCTAGCCTTTAGTCAAGGCTCTATATGACTTGGAGATTCTATATGCGATCGCGAGCTAGCTAGCTGTGAGAGAGCTAGATACTATTAAAATAGCCTTTAGTCAAGGCTCTATATGGCTTGGAGATTCTTATGCGATCGCGAGCTAGCTAGCTGTGAGAGAGCTAGATACTATTAAACTGGCTCCATATATAGCCTTTAATCACTTGATTCGGAGTAATTTATTAATGAGCAAATTCATGAGAGAAATCATCAACCAATCAGATCGCTAGATGTGGATACCGTATGCCTAATCTGTGGCGTGTTCCACCGTGTATTAAGGGGTTTATTTAGTATCAGACATTAATGTTATCATAACTTTCATAATGATAAAATATGAGATACATTACAATAAAAAACTAAAGCATAAAAATACCTTTTTGCATCCATATCAAATCTCAACTCTTTATTTTAAAAGAAAACAACATATTCTGTAATGACGTACCCTATAAATAATGGACGCGTCCGCATGAGCACTGCAGAGCGGTGTTCAGTGCATACAGCCTACGCTAGTCTGAAGCGGAGACCCTATAACAACCACTACTCTATGCCACTAACAGGTGGTATTGTGCAAGGTGCGCGTTTGGTTTTACAAGGGCAGCTTCCAAACGAAGACTAACACTGACAAACAGCTGATCAACTGGTCTGTGGCATATGAATATGGGCTTCGTAGCTTTTCTACGAAGATTTTCTATGTAAATAAAAGAAAATAAAACTTTTCACGTTCATGACTGACGATAGGCTTCGCGCTGCGCGCTCAAATTCGGCATATCGCGGTTAGTACACTGCCGGTAGAACCTGCCAGACAGCACGATGCCTACTGATAGGCTAATAAATACCTGGTTCACATCCACGTTTCCAACATATGCTGTGCTTGTCAACATCTTACATTTTGAACGAACTACCCAATCTAAGGTCTGAACATGCCCAAATTATCATCAGTGGCTCAACTTGCGAAAAGAAAGAAATTACCAGCAACCGGTCAAACTGTTTCACACTCGTGAACTTTCACTAGCCCATTGATGGTGGTCATGTGCCACCTGAGATATTCATTTGTTTTCTCTTTTCATTATTCAATCGATTCTTCTAGTTCTATACTTCAGGACAGTAATCGAGGCAGGTATTATGTCCTGGATAATCCAGGACACAGGGTGCCCGACTTAACTATGAATTGAATTTCAAACGACTCTTTGTCTCTTTGTCCCGATGTCTAGGCAGAACTAGAGGAATTGTTTGGATAAGGAAAATAAACAATTACAATATCTCCGGTGGCACAATCAATGGGCTTTAGTAAAAGTTCGCAGGTGTTGTGAAATGGTTGAACCAGTTGGTGGTAATAATATCTTCCTACAGGCCCGGACTAAACTTGAGCCACTGATGAGAATGCGGCCCAGTGAACCTGACTTACGGGGCTAGTGTCAAAACCCCCAATGATTTCCAAATTGTACAGCCGGGGGGGGGGGGGGGGGGGGGGGGGGGGGGAGGAGGAGGGGTGCACGAATATGGTCGCGATGCATGGGGGATGCATGATCCCGAGCACCCAATTCCAATCGCCTCAGCTGCTCGCGCGCGCATATATAGCCAGACCCCGATATATAGTGTGTGCGACGTACGCGTACGTACGCGCGCGCGTCGTCTTACGAGATATTTATCGTAATATATCACGACGCGACCGCAACTTGGAAACAATTTTCATTCCACTTTTCCTTTCATTTTGTCATATTATTTGGTGGTAGCTTTCTAAAATTGAATTATTCGGATGAAGTTGAGCATCGCTCTCTTTGAAACATTAATGTTTCTATGAATGCAGTGTGACGGTGTTGTAATTTAGACGTCTTGCTTTCCATGGAGCAGCGGAGTCGTGAGACGGACACTGGGTCGGGTGCTCCCGCTGTACTCCCGGCGGGGCTTGAGGCTGTGTATTCGGCATGTCGTCGACTCTATCCGGAGCAGGCAAATCCACTTCAAGTTACCGCCGTTGTGAAATATTGGTAAGCCGTCAATTGAGTCCCCTGAAAACTGTAAGATTTGACTTGAACATATGGTATTATGGGTCGTCTTACAACAAGACTATCTAATCAAGGTAACAAGTTACACATTGTTATGGTCGATAATCAATATCCAAGAACAAGAAGAATAAGTAAGTAATTGTCAAATGATGATGACTTGACAAGATTCAAGAATTAGAATATGAATGTACAAAATACAAGGAATTAACCAAAGTCAAAACAAGTTAATTCCGCTGACCTGGTGAACAACAACTTGCTAGCCTGAATCTAGAATAACCAATCCCGATTGTCCTTGTGACACACTCATGGTAAAGTGACTGACTGAGTATGATGCACACATAGGTTAGTGTTGTGACTGACCCAATTGGCTTTGCTTCCATGACGGTATGGTAGGTGTACTACACATCGGCACTGTTTTTAATATCGGCACCCCGCGTAATATTTGTTTTTGCGCGTGTTGTAAAAAATCGCGCATGAGATGATGCGCGCTACCATTAGAAACTGAACTGGTCGAAATTTTGAGGAGAAATAATGCGTAGATCGTCCGCTACGAGTAATACAAGTAAATACGATAAATAATACCAACATCGCACAATAAATTTTGAGTTGCGTGCATTGTCAATGAGGGTTGAGGGGGTGACGGTATTAAAAACACTTCGAACTCGTGAAGCCAAAAAACAACGCGCGCGTTCGAAGGCGATATCTCAAAATATAATTAATATATCGCAAATCTGATCATCGCATCGGAATCTGCACTATTTTCTCAATAATTATGTGAGTACAATTTCAAAAAATTTGAATGATTTTTAAGTCTTAAACTGTCGGAAATGTTTTAGGGTGCCGTTGCGGGGGTCACTCAATCATACTGTGCGTCATCAATATGGGAGTACATGACGCATCCATGACGCCAGGTGTAGACCTTTTGCCATATCGTGTGATATGGACTCATAGCCAATGTACATTAGGCATTACGGCCCAAAAAAACAAAACTTACTATGTGAAATTCACATCACTACGATATACTATACTCACGTAATAAGATGCAACAAAAGATGCAATCATTCAAATAAAGTCTGTTATCACATGAAACAGTCCAAAAAGTGTTTTTTCCTGTCGAAATGAAGTCCATCAAAACCTAGTCCAAGAAGACTAAAGGTAGAGACATTTACATTTAAATTTGGACGTTTTTTTTTTACATGTCGGTACCTTTAGTCCTAGTCCATAGTATACACGTTCTGTATCTAGCCACTTATCCACCCAAAAAAACCTCCAATTTGGTTGGAAATATTTCGGCTACTCACCTGAATTTTCACGACTAGGCAGATGTTTACTCTCTTTCTGCAATTGTGCTGTCCCAAATACGTTTACAAGTTGTAATTCTGGTAAAATTAACACTTTTCCGAGGTAAACACAGCCCGATGTTTGATGACAAAGAATTCCCGTAACATGCTATTCAACGCAATTGCACATGGTAGTATTGTATTCGCCGTGATAGACATTTGCATAACACACGGCTCGCGAATATAATACCGTTGCATGTATAACCTGTACGCGCGCGCGCCGTATCCTCTATAATTAATAGTATAGAGGATACAGCGCGCGCGCGTGCAGGTTATACATGCAACGGTATTATATTCGCGAGCCGTGTGTTATGCAAATGTCTATACACGGCGAATACAATACTACATTGTGCAATTGCGTTGAATAGCATGTTACGGGAATTCTTGGTCATCAAACATCGGGCTGTGTTTACCTCGGAAAAGTGTTAATTTTACCAGAATTACAACTTGTAAACGTATTTGGGACAGCACAATTGCAGAAAGAGAGTAAACATCTGCCTAGTCGTGAAAATTCAGGTGAGTAGCCGAAATATTTCCAACCAAATTGGAGGTTTTTTGGGGTGGATAAGTGGCTAGATACAGAACGTGTACACTATGGACTAGGACTAAAGGTATGACATGTAAAAAAAAAACGTCCAAATGTTAATGTAAATGTCTCTACCTTTAGTCTTCTTGGACTAATCAAAACCACAGAAATCCTGGTGTGTACGTAATACACGAGTTGACTTTCGGGAACTGAATTTTTAATGTCGTACGCAGATGGCGCTATTTAATCTCATGTATCGATAATTCGCGGTGGCGATATTTTGGCCAAACTTGAGTCTCTAAATTTTGGAGACCTCGACTAGCCTCGATGATCAAGGAGTTTTCTATTTATTTTGCCTTGCCTTTCTCAATACGCCATGCCTCAATACCTTGTAATGTCATGATCGGTAACAGGGTGCCACACCTATCTTTACCAAGGACGAAGACAATTCGGGCAGGTATTTTCTCGGTTTGATTACCGAGATGAGATATGAATAATGGGCTACATGGATTCGGTAGAAATTGATTGACGCTTGAACGAAAACTAACGTGGTGTAATCAGAGTAGAACCGATATCAGTATTGAATGCGTGTATTATATCGCGAAGCTGTTGTTTATATACATATATGTTGGAAATACACAGTGGACGAAGAGGAGGTGAGCATAAAGTTTGTTATTTCTGTTTGTTCTAAAGTATTAACAGACATAAAACGGGGACTAAATTTCCTTTTGCATTATATACATGCGAGTGTGTGTGAATGAGGGGCGAAAAAATCGGTATAATATGTCAAATTTGGATGTCAGAAAAAAATTTGTTTGCAAGGGAAAAATGACCTACCGGTATTTCACAGTAGTAACGCAAGGGGCTTACGCAGTAAGCCCCTTGACTTGCAGGGGTGCCATGACGCACCTTTCCCGGGGTCAAGAGGTGCGTCATGGGTCATTCCATGGGGTTGGGGCAAAAATTGTGACATCAGAGTCAAAAAATAGAAGTGTAATAAATGAAATGTTTTATTTATTTGAAGTTTCATGGGACAATTCTTCAACTAAATCCACTCAAGACTTGTTTATACCGCCCTGCATATTTGAGTAAATTGAGAAATAAGATTTTACAAAATACCACCGTTACACAGACATCATTTATCATCCTTGCTAAGACTATACTCTCCCACTGTCAAAATAAAGGAGTTCATCTTTATAACTCCTAATAAACTTTTTGCTAACAATATTGTTAGTCACTTAATTCCTCATTTTCCAACATTGTATATATATTTTGAAAGTTTTAGCATCAATAAATATAACTTGATACTCTGTGTGTATACTAGTGCCATGTTCTGTGTTGTTCTTTTTTGTCAACAGTCATGAAAATTCAATTTATGATGGCATGTGGAACTTGGTAGTAAAGAGAAATCATGCCTCTACAGAATGGAATCGTTTTCTTTGGAAATACTCAACTACTTTTACTGGCCTAACCTTCCATTTTTGGTGTTACCACTGTTACATGGACATCATGTCTCTGTAACAGAGGTATGATTTGGAGCATTATAAGTTAATGTCCATCAAGGGTCATTACATACCAAATTATACTTTCTGCTTTAGAATATTTGCATAAGACCAATTGATCATACTATAAAAGAAAAACATTTTGCATGTCAAGTTCTTTGCACAAAAAAAATGTGAAAATTAGAGTTCAAAACAAGGAGAATGTAAGAATTATTTCCAAATGATATTCGAATTCATACTAATCCTGAAGATTCCACTTCAGTTTGTCTGTGGGAACATTTCTTTTTCTGTCTAAAGACAAAAAACCAGTGCTATCTTATGATCTCCGAATCTTTGATTAGTTTAAAATGTCAATATGTCCTTCAAGACATTACCTTAAAGTGTACATACCTCTGTTACATGGACATCATGTCCCCGAAATTGTGGTATAATGGTGCAGTACTAAATGTCTAATAATGATATGAAAGTTATGATTCATGATTGTATACATGTACATATGTAAGGCAAGATGCATCTAATTGAAAACATGAATAAATGCATGGCAAAATGGTTATTTTTGGCACAACTGATGCATTTTCTTTTCTCTCTATCGCTATAACCTGCTAGATAGACTCTGAGAGAATTTCCGAATGGCAGTATATATATTGTTACACTTTAATTCTTCTGAGTTGAAGTAGTTTTTAACATGGAAAACAAAATAGAGTAGGAAAAGATGGCAATAGAACACTTTTATGAATGCAGGTATACAAAATTAGCTTGTTCAACTTGACTCTTCAATGTGTATTACCACCGTTTCATGGACATCACGTCTTCATAATGATGGTTGGTATAAGCACAACAGAACCCACTTTCTTTATTTCAGTAAGTAAAAAAAAAAAAAACAGTTTGCATATTAAATAATTATACATGTAAAGCAAAACGCATCAAATGAAATCACGAAGTAATGTATAGTGAAAAGGTTATTTTGCGCCACAGTGTCTTTTTTTCTATATCTTTAGACATCTAGATTTTATGACTTTGTCCAAGCAGTATTAGATACATGTACAGCATGTGACTTTAATTCTCTTCAGATTACTGTTTTTGACATGGAAAACAAAGGAGAGTAAGAACAACAATAGAGTACTCGATGATTGGTGTTTGACAAGAATAACTTATTCGACTTAACTTTTCAATTTGAATTACCACCGTTACACAGACATCATGTCCGTGTAATGGTAGTGTAGAAGTGAATGTTAAATGAAATATAATCATGTCATCGCATGAACTTCTATATAGTACAGTGGATGAAACATTTAATGTCAGCATGCAAAAAGGACACTTGTAAAGTACTAAGTGGCCAAAATGAATACACAAAAACTTACCACCTTTAATATTTTTGAAGATGTTCAATGTAACAGTTGTAAGCAAGAAAGTAACATGCACAAACTTTTCTAATAAATCTACAAAACTACAATATTTTCCTTTGGTTAAAATAACTCTTTGGCAAAATTCTTACTGGCAAATGCAAGAAAGTAATACTCTAAAACTGACTGAGAAATAACATGCAATATTTCTCTCTGCATCCAGGTTACAACTCAGTTTATGAATTTCAAGAAGACCCGTGACCCAAGGAGTAGAATTGTGCCTCGCCATCGGGCCAGGAGTACAGGTCACCAGATTGTCGCTTCATGTACTGAAGATGCACATTTTCACCATCAACAGAGGCTACCTGTAGTTATTTGAGAAAAAGAATATTTGGAAGTTTGACAATTGTTTAAACAAATCTTTTTAATAAATTCATTAATCTACAAAATTTGCTAGATTGTTTCCATGATATTTTATACTTTATATTAGATCATTTTCACCTTTTTAAAATGTTCACCTTTACATGTCTTGACATTAATGTAAAACTGATAATTTTCTCATAAAAGTAAGGGGGAAAATTACTTGGGCAATGAACAATGCATCTGATCTGCTCTTCCTTGCACCATACACGGGAACCCTCACTGTGACAAAGTCATGCACTGCAGGTCCAGAAGACGTGTTTTCTGAAAGATAAAGAATGATGAACATTGTTTTTTTTTTAGCAAATATAATTTGTCATTACATAGTTCATAAATTCAATTTAAAGTTATGTTACTATTATATGTTATTATAGAAGGTTTTAATGAAATTCACATCTGCAATATCATAATTTACCTTCTGATGATAAAGCTTCCTACGAGTTCTCCAATGCACTTTTTTGCCCGTCGAGCGAGCTGTGGCAGTCGAACTACTAGCCTCATCATTTGTACTCCCTCTTGACTGCAACTTTATCCGAAGAGGTGGCCGGAAGAGGAACCATGCTTACCTGAATTCTGAAAATTGAAAAATAAATTCTTGTGAAACAAACTTGACTGTGTTACATTTTCTTTTGTTCACTTGTATATAAAATACATGTATTTAAAATCCATATATATATCGCGATAAAAATTGACATTGAAAATAATCATCACACATGCTTTTGCTTTCTGATAAAACAAACAGCCCCTAGAAGCAAATAAATATATAAAATAAAATTAAAAAAAATAAAAATTAAAATTAAAAATTAAAAAATTAAAAGTAAGTGCTGAAAAGTTTATCAACATTCAACACTGGAGGAAAAGTTTTGGGAAAGTTACCAGAACTATACCTTATAATTAATTGGGCTATGGCCATGCATCATCATGCACAAAGTAATATTTTCATCCAAACACAAAATCCATAACCAGAACGAATGTAGGTTACACAACCTGACCATAGTACAGCAGTTTCTGAGGATTCAGTCCGTACAAAATTAACATATTTTTTGGTGTAAAAAAGCACTAAATTACGATTGAAACATGTTAGCTAACATTCAAAACATTTCTGCACGGAATCCTAGTAATAAAAACATTATTTTCTTCGGGGCCTTTTAGCAAATCTGGAACAAAAACGGCGATGTCTCAATTACATTTTTCACTTACACGAAAGGATGTATGTGGGACTGTAGTAAAAGATTCTGGAATATTATCGATCATTTTGTTGAAATTAAAACTGTTTTTCCATGATAATATGGTGCCACATTTCAAAGATAAGGTTAAACTGATTTCATAATACAAGTATCGACATAAATCTCCTTACTTACGTCGCTTTGAAAAGGGAAACTTCTTGGAAATCCAATCCACCGTTACACGGACATCGCAGGAAAATTGGCCATTGCAAGGCTTCAGAACACACAGTATCAGATTTGTTCATGTGCACACGGGTGTCGGCTTACATCCCGACCAGCTGATACAGCGATGGTCTCTTGTCCTGTCTCTCCTTTTTACGTACGTGATGAAATGTGAACCACCGTTACAAAATCAGCCTGGACATCGCCCAAAACATCGGCGACGCTTGATTTATTTACAAAACATTGTCATAGGTTTTCAAAGCTAATCTTTTGATGAAAAGTTGCCTACTGCCTGCCCTTTATTTCTGACACATAACTATGGAAAGAATGATTTCTGACTTTTAGTAATTTACCACTTTACCACCGTTACACAAAAAATTGTACGCGGACATTGCATGTAACGGTGGTATGCCGTGGTTTAGGAATGATTTATGACATGAAGTCTCTCTTTCATTTGCTATCCCATTACTGTCTTATTAATGAACACATGTTGCTTTATCAATTATGACCATCTGATTGAGACTAAGATTATCTTTTAATTAGATATCTTCAACTGAAAATGACCCTTTTGGATGTCCCACTTGGTACCCCTAAAAAGAGTCCGGACATCATCATTTAAAGTCACACTGTCACTTATACTTGTGGTTCAACATTTTTATTTCTGCATCAAGTAATCACATACACAACTGCCTTCTAACAAAACCACATTACAACATCAAACACCAAACAACATTTTCAGGATAAAGCTAACAATTCATTAGGAACACAAAAAAGTGCTGTTGCCCCAACCCCGTGGAATGACCCTCATACAAATGACACCTGCATAATTACAGACTCTGTTGTTTTGAAGACCTCAAAATGTAGGAAAAGAAATTATTGTTTTCCGTAGCGATGTGTCCTAAAACACAGCGTTCAACTGTTGAACGCAACAGGGTACGAATGGCCGGTATGCTTATCTCCAGCATATAGCGTATATTGCGTGTAAATGGTCCAGCTGACTGGACCATGTACTTTAGTAGATGTGCTTACGATCGCAATATTTAGGCTTTAGCGATCTCACAATATATCAATGGAGGCATACTTGATTCTTGAAGAAAATATCTCCTTAAAAGTGCCATTCGATGCTGTCCTGGAGAGGCAGTGCAGTGCGTGGATGTGATGTTCATAACCATACATAAACACACTCTAACACCTATCTCAAATGGTAGACTGTAGTACACAAGTAAATCAACACAAAAATAAAAAAAATATTTCTATCTATAATTTGACCCAAATAAACCAACTGTGGATATGGGGAGGGTAAAATTAAGGGGTTCTTGACATTACGCGTTAATGAGGTAAAAATAGCATATTTAGACAAAGTTCATTGACCTTTGACCTTTGACCTTCTAATCAGTTCATATACTCGTCACGGTGCACCCCTGGGCCAAGTATGATAAAAATCCACCCAGGGGCTCTTGAGATTTCGGGTTAACGGGATCCCCATACTGTATTTGTATTAATATCAGGAGTTATGTTTATTTCCAAAACGTGATAAATCCATGTTTATTTACAAAATCAGCTAAATCCACAAAATTTGAAAAATTCAAATTAGTATTTATTAAAGTGATCCAGGTAAAGTGTCAGATATTGCACAAAATGACATTTGAGACTTCAATCCTATATCAATATCATTGTAAAATACAATTGAAAGATTTGTGAAAGTTTGAAGGAAAACGAACACTGTTTACCTAGTGAAAAAAACGAATGCAACAGTTATAACTGGCAGCCTATGACGATATATCCGCACCCGTGTATGTTTACATATGCGGTATACAACATTCCTGGAATTCCGGCACGTGTTGGATCAAAGTTCTCTAGGTCGGGAATGTTTCCCACGCTCGGACGTATCCAGCTGAAACAAGTGTACTTTTTTTTAAAAGCGTTGACAAACGCTTTTCAAATAATGATAATTATCTTCATACTAAAGGGACATTTGAAAAAATCTAACCCTATTTTATTCTTCTCTTACCATAAGCTAAACAACACGGCAGAAGAGAAACGAGGAAGCTCCAATTATTTTTCGTGGAGTTAGACACTTTACCTGGATCACTTTAAGGGTTAGGGAATCTAGATTTTTTAGAAGGGTGGTTTTGTGATCCTATGATGTAGATGTATCTTGTGTTGCAATAACTTCACATTAGAGAAATTGGAAATATGTGAAATAAAAAACCCTCTTTTTCTCCCTTTTGTCTAAAGTGGATTTAACACGTTTTGGAAATAAAATCTTCAATTGTGGAATTAAGTGAATCTGCTGTCTGAGTGATGGTAATGATGTACAGATGTAATGATGCAACTGTTTTGTTGATGTCATTATGGAATTGTCAGCTGGGTAATTCTCAGCATGCGCATGGATGACATCACAGATCTGTTAATTTAGATTTGCATACGTTTCGAGCGTACAAAAATGTGTGCATGTATGACATTAAATTTCAAAGCTATGCATTTAGACTAATGCTGTAACCGATCATCGGATCGGCATGCCGATCACGATCCGATCATACATGATCGGACCGTTTTTGCCGATTTCCGATCATGCAGAAAAAATCGGAAGGTCGGATCGGCAAAAAAAAAATGATCCCCAAAAAAATATTTTGGGAAAATAAATTAATACCAAAGCAACATATATCCATATGAATAAGCCCATGGTAATCTTGTATGGGTATGCTTTCATTTCAAACTAATTACCTCTCCTTTTACAAAATTACTCACGGCGATTCTGAAAGGTTACTAAGCTCAGTCCCATGTGATTAATTTGGCGTAACCTTTCACTCAGAATCGCCGCGAGTAATTTTGTAAAACAAAAGGAGAGGTAATCAGTTTGAAATGAAAGCATACCCATACAAGATTACCTTGGGCTTATTCATATGGATATATGTTGCTTTGGTATTAAGTTTTTTTTCCCAAAATATGTTTTTTGGGATCATTTTCCAAAGAAAAATGAAACGATTTTAAAAATGTTTAAAATTTTGTTATCCGATCCGATCTCCGATCCGATTTCTATCATCAATAAAATTTTGCCGATCCGATCAACCGATCCGATCATCAAGGTCAGTTACAGCATTAATTTAGACTGAAGCTCCATTTCCTTGTTACAGGCAAGTTGTATTTTCAAAGGCCTAAAATGAAGATTTTAGAAGATAGGAGGAAGAGTTACTATCAAAGGAGACTCTCCCAGTAGGTAATGTTCTTGTTTTATTTTGTTGCAGGCTAAATGGACCAGACCCACTGGACTACATCAGTATGTACAGCAATCCCGGGGAGCCAGGTCACGGGGTCCCGGCCCACTGGCACTACGTCAGCTTCGGCCTATCGGATCTCTTTGGTGATGGACGAGTTCATGAGTAAGTCTGTTTTTGCCATTCGGGCAGCAGGACTGGTCCCCAAAATACCTAGGCATGGGTCTACTTGCTCAAATCTAGTCTTGAATGGGGTATCATTACAAACATATCTCATTTGCATATTATTATTGAAATTATTCAACAAAGAGCTGTTGGAGATTTTAAAAAGTTCATGAAGTGTCTTGATGAGAGCCTACCTCACAAAATCTCAAATTTCTATGTGAAGGTACTTTAGTAAGGGATAAAACGTTTGATAATAATCATTACATCTCATGAAATAAGACAAATAATTGATGGCTGCTTTAGGGCAAGTCCAAGGTATTTGTTCCCAAGGGGGTGAATTTTCATATTCACCCAATTGAGTGAAACTTGATGCCATTTTAAAGCTAAGATATTGAATTTTAATAATTTGAAAACGAAATTTTAAAAGGTGTCTCCAATAAAAAGTAATAATCAAATATATTTGCATAATATGTAAATCGTCGTAACACGCGGGACATCTGAATTAAAGACAAATTAAATATATTTAAAATGCTTACAATGATTCTTTACTTATTATTGGCTTGACCTGATGTCATTACCAGAAGGAAGTTGGATTATAATTTTCAGCTTGTTATCTCATTCAATATGCATATTAGATGCGTTCCAAAATTAGCATGTCCCGCGCGTTACATTTTTACATCTTATTGTTTCGATTACTCGTTAATCAAAAGGTTTATTTTTCTGAAACTCAACAAAGTTCTAATTTACCTTGGGGGACATCCATAACATATCAACAAAAAGTTATCACATTTACCTAATTTAAATAAATCAATAATTAGATTTCGTAACGCGCGGGACATTTTGTAACGCGCGGGACAATCTATACAGTAAAGCAATGGGTTTTTGAAAATCCTGTTTTGGCCTATTGGCTTATTTACGATCATTCTGTAACACGTGAGGATATTTGCCTGCCACTTAACAAGTTTTTTCTATGAAGTCTTGCGCAACTTTTGAGACCAAATTCATGACAAACATTGGTACCCTTACTAAGGCACATGACTTTTTCGAAGTGGAAGTCAATCTGGAAATTGCATAATTTTGTGATTTATGTACAATTCCTATGGAAAAGGTGTTTTTTCATAGGATTGATAAAAACTCAATAATTTCTCATTTTAATCACTGCAAATAATTGATTTTAGGATAAAAATTGTTTGACAGTGGTGAATAATTGATTTCTTTTTTTAAAAGATGTAAAAATGGAAGTTGAAAAACAAAGAAATACATAAGAATTTCCCAAAACAAAGAAATACATAAAGAAAATATTCGCTTTTGCAACTTTTGTTTTTAAATGTTGTTAGGAAATGTCATAAAGAACATTTATGCATAAGATGAGCATTTTCAAAGCACAAATTCTTGATATATCTATAATAAGGGCAAATTTGGAGGTGGGCCTATGTAAAACGCATGGTAGAAAAATGTCCCACGTGTTACATGTCCCGCGTGTTACAATACAATCTTTTTTCAAATTGACCCTGTGTGAAACTCTAAAGTTTTGAGATGATGAAATTTCATATTCTGGTAGAGCACAAGATGCACATTAAGACCATACCAAGCATGTTTCAATATTGTATATAAATTCAGAGGAATTCACATTCAAAGTCAAAGTTTAAAAATACCAACTTTCTCTGGTCCCGCGCGTTACGCTAACAAAAAGTCGCGTAAATTATAAATGCATTGGGGATTTCATTTTTTTTTTGTGGTGTTTGATAGAATTTGCTCTAAAGCATCTAAAATGTAAAACAAATTGGTGTTTCAATATTTCTTATAAGAGTAAGCTCTCTTTTTCGCTCTGATGTCCCGCGTGTTACAGCTACAAAATAGCTTGGACTTGCCCTTTACCTCATACCTAAATTATATGAACACATAATAAAGAGATAGCATTGAATGTTGCTTGTTATTGGGGAGAAAATGTGCATTTACCAACAATCTTCCATTGGATACCTGTAGGAAATGCAAATTGGAAGATATCATGTACATGTATGCAGTAAGGTTCATTATCAATGTTGTAAACAAAACAATTTCTAAAGTTCTTGTTTGATTCCAGTAAGCTAACCATAACAAATGCCATGTTATTTGTCTCTTCTCCTGACAGAGTTCCCACAGGTCCCAATGGGCCGAGTGGATTTGGCTTTGAGCTGACCTTCAGACTGCGCAAGGAGCCCACAGAGACGGCTCCCCCTACCTGGCCAGCTGAGCTCATGCAGGGACTAGCAAGATATGTCTTCCAGTCAGGTTAGTGCAAGATTAGACAATCATATTTAAGTGAAGGTGTTGATAGAAGATTCATCCCTTTCCTGCTTACAATGTGAATTTTTTTTCTTCATTTTTAATATCATATTCAATAGCTCTAGAGTTTTATTAGAATCAATTGAAAAGCCATTTATTCTAGAATCAATTAAATCACAGATACAAATTGATATCTGTGACGTAATTCAAATTACATTATTTGTGGATATAAATTCTGATCAAACAAACATTCCTTTTATTCTTAGATTACATGTATGTACTTTTTAAATTCCCACAATTGTTGTACAAAATGAAGCAAAAGAACCACAACTAAATTTCGAATCACCTTCATAGCAAGATGTTCACTATCACTTTACAAGTTAACCACTGACTGCCATGCCTTGTTCCCGATGCAGGCAACACACTGTGTAATGGGGACCATGTATCGTGGCACAGCCCACTGGACAGCAGCGAGTCCCGCATCCAACACATGCTCATGGCTGATGATCCACAGCTCACCACTATCAACACAACCTATGGAACTGTCAACTTTGTTCAGGTACATAGATTTAGTATATATAATCAAGTGTGTGTCCGATGACTGGGGTAATGATGTAAATCACTTAGGAGATGATTCATATTAGGTGAGCTGTATAATGTATATAGCTGCATGTAATAATGTTTCAAAACATTAAAGTGATCCCTGTAAAGTGTTAGATATTACACAAAATGACATTTGAGACTTCAATCCTATATCAATATCATTGTAAAATACAATTAAAAGATTTGTGAAAGTTTGAAAGAAAATGAACACTGTTTATAGCCCGGTCACATATCAACGGAATGCGCAAACGTATGTCAA
>JBAMJV010011347.1:0-69254 GCA_037951105.1 Echinarachnius parma
CCTAGAGATCTTGGGGTGGGGTCCATGGAAAACATTAATAACAAAACAACAACTTTGTTTTTACTGCATCCGTGGTGAAAATCTTGCGAAAGCAATGGGGTGGGTGAGGGGTGGTGGCTTAGCAATGGGGTGAAGACATTCTAGACGTTTTAATTGTACTTTTTATATTTTGAACTGTCATTATTTATGTATGATGGAAATGCTTGTTGAATGGTTTTGTGTGCGTCTATTCCATTTTGTTCGGCTAGATCTCCCATTACATAACTTTAACGATTTTTCAACAGCAATCACAACTTTGCATTGGTCCATTTATATGGCAACTGTAAGGGTGTCATGGGACATATGAAATTATTAGCAATCTATCAATTATTAAGGTGACAAGTATTTTTCTTGTTATGTCATATCATGTGCAAAAACATCTAGTTGGAGGGGCAAATTACACTGTAAATCTCAGCAAATTCACAGTGTGTTTTTAATGTGATGAGTGCTCACATGCAGTGTGATGAGTGTTCACAGTGTGATGAGTGTTCACAGTGTGATGTGCGTTCACCCTGTGAAAACGCTCCAATTTAACGCAGTCTGCACAGTGTGTTCACACTGTATCACACTGTGTCCACACTGTGGCACACTGTGTTCTAATCGGTATTATATATGAGACACCACCACTGTATCTGAACTTACCATTGCCAGGAGCAGATTCCGTGGAGTATGGTACTGATCCCAGTCTCTCTCCTGGGCAAACCTCTCAACCATGCCTCTCCTGAAAATAATCAAAACAAGGGCTAAAATAATTAAAACAAGGGCCAAAATAATAAAACAAGGGCATGAATAATAAATTAAGAGCCAAAAAAAAAAAAACAAGAGCATGAATGATAATTTGGAGGCAAATGATACAAAATAAGAGCCTAAATAAAAATTATACCAAAAAAAAAAAAGGGCCAAAACAATACAAACAAGAGCCAAAATTATATTGACAAGGGCCAATATGATACATAAGAGCCTAAATAACAAAATAAGAGCCTAAATAACAAATTAAGAGCCAACATAATAAAAAAAAATAACAGCCAATCTATACATTTTAAAACAACGAAATCTCAATTCCACACAGGGCTCGCCCTTATTAGCAGTGGCACCTAGTGCCAATGGCCAATATACATGTCATTTGGCCACCAACAACTACAAATCTACAACACACTAGTCTCTGATGACTTTTAATGTGTCATAATAAGAGCCCTACAATATTTTAGAAGCCGAGTTATTATAGATGATAAATGTTTACGCATACATTTTCCTTAGAATGATCCGCCCACCTTTTATATTGTTTTATATCTTCAATTAAAAAAAAAAACTACAGTATTTAGACTAACTGCATTGTGTGTCAGAAGTTATGATCACGATTGATTGTTTACTTTTGTTTGATATTTTGTCTAAAATTTTGAAATAAATAAACAACTCCATACAATCTGTACACCGCTATTTGTAAAGAGTAGATTGACAAACAATGTGGTAGCAGTGGTGGTATCTTCTCAAACAACAATGCATATTTGTATAACTTATTCCCAATGCATGCATATCCCCTGCTGATAACAAAATACCTCTCATATAACCGGTAATATAATTCTTCTCAAAAAGATAGACCTGTACACAGTGACAAAATGCACAATGATCAGTGGCAATTTTACCCCTGAAATGCTAGATAATGAGCCCTTAGATATTATAAGATTTCAATTTCAATTTTTAAAAAGCGTAAATAGTCATGTTTTGTATTTGGTGCATGAAAATGCCCTTCATAATACATATACTATACACTATACATCATTTTATTGAATGTAGGTGCAACATCATTGTTTTGTGTGTACATGAATAATTAGACAAAATATGTCACACATCAACGCTGTTTGCCATGTTTGCTCAGAAACAAGCAAACTCACGTTTAAAACAATAATCACTGTCAACAGTAAGGCATGTCAAACAATTAGTAATGACAGCTAGCAGAACAGAACACACAAGTTTACAAATTTAGAAGTTAAGAAAAAACAATTCAAGGCCACACAACCAATTCCATTCATGCCTGGTTTCATGGAAGAATAGTTCACCAATGACTAACAAGGTTGTTATTACAAATAATACTCAAATTACTCGCTCACATTCCTGGGTTCTGATGCGAACCATATGTAAACACACACAGTAAATATAGTGGCACACATGTATACAGTAGTATGGTGTGGTATGTAACCATCATAATCGGGCAGAGGGGGTGGTGGGGATGTGGGGTCAGTAGCGTAGCAACGCGGGTGGAGGGGGGAGTGCCCCTAATAATTTGGAAAATACAGTACAAAATATGAAGGAAAATAAATTCATTTCAAAATTAATACGTAGAATCCCCCCCCCCCCCCCCTCCCCAATCAGTCTAACAACGCTATGCCACTGTGCGATTGCATATGTGGGTTACTTAATTTCATTATGATAATTAACTTGACGTTTGTATTATTTGACATGTTCAACAGTTTGAATTGTAGGGGGTTCATTGCCCCCTGAAAGACATTATGCCAAACTCAGGCCCATCCCCTAAAAAGATTTTTTGTATCAAAATATATAACCAAAAATGAATATGCAATGGTGCCTAGTGTTTTACAACCCGTTCTGTGCCCCTGCGATCATGTATACATACCCCCACTCCCACACCCTACAACACAAAATATGAATAACAATCATTTACAATCTCACTCCTACTAGTGGCCTTCTCCACCTCCCTTCAACTAGCTCTTTTCCAATCCCTCTCCCATATACCCCCTACCTACCCCCCCCCCCCCCCCCCCCCAATAATGACCCTGGACAGTATTGCCAATGTATACATAACTTCCAACATCTCACTAAATCAACTGCCAACTCAGCATTTCACATAACCGGAAGACAAGAGGAAGAAGAATCACAAGATTGGGAAGAAAATATAAAAATAGGTCACAAAAGGAAAACAAGACATATTTTCCTTCGAGAAATCTTTCGAATTCTTTCGGAGATAATTTCAACATGACCTCTGCCTCGATCTATTTTTGTTTTCACATGCAACTTGATATATCTAGACAGAAAATAACAGGTCACTTGGGAGCATTCTTTCAAACAAATGTTTTCTTACATTTTCTGGTAAAATCTGTCAGTTTGATCGTGGTTTGATAAAGATATAACTTTTTTCATAGGCAGTTATGTTTTGACATGTTGTAATCTTGATTCTCCTTCATGTTTTGGGGTTTGGATTTCTAGCTAAATTTGTTATACTGTATAGATGGAGGCATAGGTTAATGGCATCTTGACATTACTGATATAAAGCGCGTAATTCACTCCTCTTGAAATAATCATACTATTATTATATGATTAATTCAAGAGAGTAAATTACGCGCTTACATAAATATACAAACATGAAATTATGAGCAGGAGGCATGTGCTCCCCCCCCCCCCCCCCCTCAATAGTTTGACCATCAGTCCGACCATGTTACGTGCGTACGCCACTGTCTGTATGTATTTCACATTGTTTTTACACTGAGAAAATAAAGTGAACAGGGTTCCGAATCACAAATGTTTGCAATTATTACAAGTGTCCCATTTATTGCAACTACCATGGCAGCAATGCTGATTGGCAGATGACTTACTAGTAGGTCAACATCTAGCCAATCAGCATGGACCATTTCAGGATGTATGCCCAGAGTTGAGGGGCCATGCCTCTTTTCCAGCACCCCTTTAGTTCTTTTCTCTCCTTCTAGTAATGAACTGAAGGGGAACTGGAAAAGAATCCTGGCCCATCAGCTCTGGTCCTATACAACCTGGCAGAGGCCCTTACCCAGTGGCGTATCCAGGGATACTCCAGGGGGGGGGGGGGGCTCCAACCTGTACGTACGTAAGGGGTCCAGGGGTATATCCATCGAAGCTTATGGATTTTAGCTATTCAAAATTTCAAAGCCCAGCAACATACAAAACTATCAGCAAACAAGCAATCAACGAGCAAACAAAACAATTCCTGGCCCGAGCTTGGAGGGGGGATGGGGGGAAGCTCGGGCCCAGACGGGGCCCAGACGCTCCCCCAGGCCCTAACACAGACACGTATGCCTCTGTACGTGTTCTTCTCACCGATCTACAACTATATCGATGGTTCTTCTACGACTATTCCTGTTCAGATCGATATTGGCATCATACAATAGCGTCAGATGAACATAGAGGGCGACTCATATCAACGCGCTCTGATCAATGTTGATGTTGATGTTGATACTATAGGGATTAACAGTGCATGGGGAAAACCCATCAGCTATTTATGGCAGCATTTACATTGTACCAAACGATGCGCGATGGTACCAGGCCATTCTTTGCAACATAAGTCGCGTCATCATTGCATTACGGTACATGCTTGTTGGTGTTTTTACAAGATGATAGTATACAAAGTAAAATATCAAAGATTGCTTCAAAAATCGATATTTTGAGTCGACCTGCTTCAAATTCAAACATAGCAGAAATTAACCTCAAGCCTAGTAGACAGTGGCATGTAAGTAGATCTATTACTAGTATTTACTTCTTTCAAAGTTTCAGGGAATGGGACTGGGAGTCAAAAATAGTAAATTTTATACCAATAAAAAAATACTTTATATCTCACTTCTCATTTTTATTTTAAGGCATTATACTTTTATAGATCATTCTGTGTGTTTATTTGATGTTTTGTTTAAAGTGGTATTTCAGTTTTGGTAATAGAGGGCGCTTCACGAGATCATTTTTTTTGTGAGATAATGACAAACTGAGTCTGAGACTTGTTATATTTGAAAGAGCATACAATTCTATTTCTAAATCTAATGCCTAATGGCAGAATAAGCTTTCAACAAAGTTTTCAAAAAAGGTTTTTAAAAAATAGCTGTTGAGTGTTGATCTTTTTATTTAATAATTATTTCAACAAAACACAGTCACATGCATATTATTGTGTAATTTAACATTATATTTATTAAAGCTGACTTTATTCACCAATGTTGATGATTCTATTTCATTTCTACCTGAGAATAGGGTAATGTATTCCCCTGAATGTTAGCATTTTCAAATTATTAAGGGCAGAGGGGAGGGGGTGAATTGAAAACATGAAACACCAGTCGAAACAGCCATATTCTTCTCAAGAATTATACTTGGGATTTGTAATTATTACTTTATTTCCATTGCGTCATCAGTTTGTGTGTATGTAGAGGGGAAACCCACCCCTGCAACAGGCCTACACTTTTAACTATATAACTATAATTTTATCTTTAGTATGGGTTTGTGTGATATATACCGGTACACATGTGGGGAGGGGCTTCACACAATCACTGTACATGTATTTGGTATTGGTACCTTCATGATGGTCATCAAACCTCTGTTATGCAATGGGGAAAACCCACCCATGCATAATGGGGAGGCGAGTTAGCTCAGTCGGGAGAGCGTGCGGCTCCGACGCGAGAGGTACCCGGTTCGATCCCTACCATCGGATATCGGACAATGCGTTTTTCCATCACGCATAAAAATACGAGCTAACTCCCGTTGTGTGTTATCGCCCTCCCCGGCCGTGCTTCCTACGCAGGAAGAGGATTCGCGGAAAAAACACTCCGTCCCTCGGATAGGACGATAAATGGAGGTCCCGTGTATGAGACAGTCACACCTCATGTACGCTAAGAACCTAGTCAACTTCTCGAAAAGAGTAGGGTGTTAACCCGGTTGACTAGTACCCTGCAAATCACAACCAAAAAGAGTTGAAGTTTATAATAGATTAATGAAGAGAAGACCGGAAAGTCTACAGGAGAAATCCTTCTATTTCCGTATATTGATGATGATGATGATGATGATGATGATGATGATATCAAAAAGTCAAGAGGCTTAAAGGCCTCACACAGGACACGACTAGACCCACGAATGCAGTACGCATTGGTACAAATCTATGGCAAGCCGTTTTTAACATTTATTCCGATTTCCTGATATCAAGAATTCAATTCTTGATATCAAGAAATCGAATTCTTGATATCAAGAAATGCATTCTTGATATCAAGAAATACTTTTCTGTTGTTAAGCATTGGTAATTCTTGATATCAGAAATGCATTCTTGATATCAATAATTCAATTCTTGATATCAAGAAATAGGAATAAATGTTAAAAACGGCTTGCCATAGATTCGTACCAATGCGTACTGCATTCGTGGGTCTAGTCGTGTCGCCGCATGTGACACTACTAGGTCAGTGGGGAAAACCCATCAGCTATTTAAAAGCAACATTAGTTTCTTCTGAAACTGAAAGTAGCACATACATCATATTACATGCTCATTCGATCCACGCGCGCCAGGCCATTTTGCAACTGACAGTGACACATTTGTTTGGTTAAATATTAACAGAGGAGCTGCAATTCTGCATATAATTACAAGAATGCTTCAAGGATTGATATGTTGAGACTGAGTAGACCTGCTTCAAAGCTAACATTTGAAGACTGCACTTTGAACAGTTAGATCGTGTGTTTGACAGTGGCAAGTAAGTACATTCAGCTAGCCAAATGTGATATTATGGGAATAATATGGGAACACATAGTTTAGGCTATACAGGGTGGCCCAGAAATAACGGAACGGGGCACTTCCCAAAATAAGAAAACGAAATGACTGGGTCCATCGGATAGTGTGTCTTTTCAAATGAAAATTGATACCAAGAACATTAATTTTGGTCGTGTAGTTTTTGTTTTAGAGCGCTGTGAGTGACACTATGTCAGGGTTCATTTTTCTTCAATTTTGACTGACCTATTGGCTAAAGAATGACCCGAACGGCTCGGCATAGAATTACGGTGCTGTGGCTATTCAGTCGAATGCACACTAACAAAGGTGTCCGCATCATTGTGCGTCGTAATTCTATGACGAGCCGTTCGGGTCATTCTTTAGCCAATAGGTCACTCAAAATTGAAGAAAAATGAACCCTGACATGGTGTCACTCACAGCGCTCTAAAACAAAAACTACACGACCAAAATTAATGTTCTTGGTATCAATTTTCATTTGAAAAGACACACTATCCGATGGACCCAGTCATTTCGTTACTTTATTTTGGGAAGTGCCCCGTTCCGTTATTTCTGGGCCACCCTGTATACATCTAATATGTCAGCCGAGCTTTTGAACCTATAGCAGCCTTAGCAGTAGTTCCTTTATCAGGCAAAATTATAATCATTAACCTGCTGTCCTGCTATATAGTGCTAGGTTCGAAAGTTCGGCTCACAGTTTTTACGTACATATATATATATAAAACTGAATATAGATTATGTCTGTTATTCATTTGTAGACTAATTCATGACAGGTACACGCATCAGTTGACAAAATCAGATTGTAGAAATTGAGTTGGAATCCTACGCATCTCATGGACACCCTTTCAGCAGTTCCGTCTAGACTTTAATATTTTAGAGCGAAAACTGTGTTTCTACATTTCAGAGAACGCTGCAGCCTCCAAGTACATTTAATGCATGTTGATTAAATAAGATTTAATTTGATTTCTTCTTCAGACTACCCTTGTCTTGACTTGAGATGGCTTCTCCACGTAATTCCTTTCTGACAGTTGCCGTCTTCTCAGTTCTGCTGCTTGGGTAAGTCCCTTATTGCCTTGTTATATTTTGTAATGCATTTTACTTTGTAAACTGACTTGTTTAGTCTTCAGACTTTTTACTCAGTATTTTTCTTGAATAAACCAAAATTGAATTGAATTGAATTGAATTGCCTTTCCTTGTAACTTCGTAGGCGTGTGCAAAAACTGACAAATTTATGTGGTCTGACTCTAATAAAAGTAATAGTATTACATTACAGGCCCGTAGCCGGGTTGGGGGGGGGGGTGCATTTGGTGCGTACCCCCCCCCCCCCCCCCAAAAAAAAAAAGGGGGGGAAAAGAACATTGAATTTTAAAAAAAATTAATAAAAACACAAAATGAATTTGTAAAAAATAATAATAAATCAATAAAGAATTTAAAAAATAAAAATAAAGATACATAAATCAGAAAGGTCTACTTTTTTTCGGTCTTGGATCCACTTAAATACTGGTCTTGAGTCTAGTTTGTATTGGTCTCTACCATCTAAATCAATGGTCTCACCTACCCCCCACCCCCCCCCCCCCCCCCCCCCAGGTGTAGCCCATTTTGTATTTGCCACAGTATGCAATGTGTTGTGCACTGTGACATATGGAGACAACAAGAAATAAATACAAACAAGATAAATTTACAATCTAAACTCACCTTCATAGATGTAAATCCATTACTAAATAATCACTTTATCCATAGCTGGTTTTATTTTCAGTTTAAGTCCACTTTTCACACACAATTCAGGTTATTTCTGTACTAATCTACTCTACTGTCTACAGCTGTGAAGAAGTTGCACACACAGTATTCCAAATGAGTAATTGAGTACTGGTCAAAAGAGGGCGATATATGATGACACACGCAGTACCCCGGGGTACCGCGTTGTGTAGCGCCATCTTGCGTCCAACCGTACCGCAGCTATTGTGTTGTGCATGCAGTGCAGCGTGCGATTGTATGCACGCTATACCCACAGTACAGCCCTAAAAAGTAAATAAATAATTAAACAAAATGGCGGATTTTCGTCTGGTACCCTGGGGTACCGTTTATGTCATCATATATAGTTTAAATAGAAAGACTATGCATACTGGTGTGTGTGTGTGTCTGTGTGTGTAACAGTGTATTGACTATTGCTGGCTGTAGGGACTGCAAGACATAGGCAGGCAGTTTAGATCGTTTTTCCTCAATTATTTTTGGATTTCAACTCTGGATTTATATTTTCTACCAAGAGGTAAGACTCCATTTTAGCTATTTAATACTGTAAAGACAAATTCTAGTGATACATATCACAAATTTTCTGCATTTTGTTAACTTTCTAGTCTAGCATTATCAGTATTGATTCTTCACATACTGGATATATACTGCATACAAGTACAAGGGGCTTATACAGTAAGCCCCTTGACTTGCAGGGGCCCCCCCCCCCCCCCGATTACACAACTTAACCAGTGGTTATTTTTTGCCGACAGACAACTCCCCCCCCCCCCCCCCCCCCCTCCCCTAGCCCCTCCCTTGAAAAATCCTGGCTATGGGCCTGTAATATGTCTATTGATGTGTGAAAATTCCATGGTAAATTAATGTGATGTAGCGAAGTTATGAGTGAAATTGCAATCCGGAAGTCTTTGCACATGTTGCACTGAGTTTTTACACAAATGAAAGTCTCCACTACATACGGTACTTTCAAATCCGAACACTTCATCAATTTCTTAAATCTGTACGTAACGAAAGGGAAAAACAAAACTTAATTGCTCCATGCTGATATTGGTAATACGTACTATACAGCCACATCTACAATGTATTGTAGAGTTGTAATTGGGCCTAATTCTCATCAGTGACTCAACTTGAGCCCGGCCTAAAAAGACAAAGACTACTGGTAACCAGTTAAACCATTTTGCACCTGCAGCCCTTTTGTCTTGTTGCTATTTGACACCAGAGATAATCTAATTGGTTCCTTTCATTATTCAGTCAATCCCTTGAGTTTTGCTTAGGACAATGGGCCCTTTGAAATTCAGTCATAGTATAAACCGGTCACCAGCAATACAATATCCAGGATGATCCAGGGCGCAGGAAGCAATTAGAATATATCTGGTGGCGAATAGCAACAAGACAATAGGGTCGCACTCGCATGTGCTGGTTACCAGTAGTCTTTTCCTTTTTAGGCCGGCTCAAGTTGAGCCACTGATAAGAATTTGAGCAACTGATAAGAATTTGAGCATTCAAGTTTAGTGGATTTTTACAAGGTTAGTACTTCATGAAAGATAGTGCTTGATATAATATTGAATCGTTGCATCGATTTAGGGAACTAATGTCTCCTATCGAGTCAGCTAAAAAAAAATTTAGTTGCCAATTTCTAGGGTTCTTGAAGACGTGCTCTTGTGGTCGGCTTGTACATTACTGAATGTCCTGTCCATTGTTTTGTATAATTTCTTTCTTTGTGTATTGTAGTTACCGAGCTGAAGCTTGGCTATTAGAAATATGCCTCGTAATCCGCTTGTATCTTAATGATTTCTCCATTCCTCATTTTCACTCTATTTTTTCCTAAACTGAAAACTAATCAAAGGCTAGATTCTTGAATACATGATGAGGTTGTATTGTTCGTTCTGAGCTCTGTATTTTTTCTCTTTGTATCTTGTAGTAACTGCTCAGAATCTTGGCTCTTGAAGACTAATTATGCTCGTTTGTGTTCCAGTTGTTTCTTTCTCCAATCCTGTGTTTTTCTCTATTTCTTCTGATAACTAATCAAAGGCTAGATTCTTAAAAACATGAGCTCCTGGTCCGCTTGTACCCTAACCATTGTTCTTTCTGTGTCTCTGTTTTACTGTTCTTGTGTCTTGTAGTAACTGCTCAGAAGTTTGGCTCTTGAAGACCAATGCCTGTAGTCCAGTTGTTCATTTCTGTATCACTCTGTTTATATTCAATCCATCTAATGACTTAAGAAGCAGGGCTTGATTATTAACATAATGAGCTTGTGCCTTGGCTTGTGGTACGCTTGTAACATACTTATTTTAATTTCTGTGTCTATATTTATCTCTCTTTCTTTCTTGTCATAACTTCGCAAAATCTGAGCTCTTGAAGTCATATGCTTGTGGTCCAGCTGTACCTTTATATTTTATAATTTCCTTTGTTTTACTATATTTATCTAATAAGTTTAGAACTTCGCAAAGGCTTGATTCTTGAAGACATGAGCTTGTGGTCTTATTGAGCCATAATAGCTCTGTGACTTTATTTCTGTTTTTCTGTATCTTGTAGTAACTGCACAGAAGCTTGGTTCTTGAAGACTATGCCTTGAGGTCCAGTTGTACTTAACTGTTTCATGCAGTCCTCAGATTCAATCTATTTAATCCTTTTAATAAATATGAGCCAAGGCTTAGCTTGTGGTCCACTTGTAATACCGTAACTTCGCAAAATCTGAGCTCTTGAAGTCATATGCTTGTGGTCCAGCTGTACCTTTATATTTTATAATTTCCTTTGTTTTACTATATTTATCTAATAAGTTTAGAACTTCGCAAAGGCTTGATTCTTGAAGACATGAGCTTGTGGTCTTATTGAGCCATAATAGCTCTGTGACTTTATTTCTGTTTTTCTGTATCTTGTAGTAACTGCACAGAAGCTTGGTTCTTGAAGACTATGCCTTGAGGTCCAGTTGTACTTAACTGTTTCATGCAGTCCTCAGATTCAATCTATTTAATCCTTTTAATAAATATGAGCCAAGGCTTAGCTTGTGGTCCACTTGTAATACCGTACTAACTATTCTTGCTGTGTCTCTGTTTTTCTCGCTTTGTATCTTGCAGTAACTGTGCGGAGGCTGGGCTCTTGGGAAATGTTGCTTGCGCCACTGTTGTAGGAGTTGGGGCGTTTGTTGCTCTCCCCATTGCCCTCGGAGCAGTCGGGTTCACAGGGGCAGGGATCACTGGAGGATCGGTCGCAGCATCTATGATGTCAGCCAGTGCCGTTTCTAGTGGTGGCGGTGTGGCAGCTGGTGGTGTTGTAGCCACGCTTCAGTCAATTGGTGCAGCAGGTATCTCTGCCAAGGTAGCGGCGGGCGTAGGAGCAGGTGCCGCAGGTATCATGAGAGCAATTGGAAAATAACGAGGAGCAAAGTTAGGCGCCAGCTGGTGCTTCCAACTTCAGGATAAATTAAATAATAGGCAAACCCTAGGACATTTAGTCCACATAATGGATCCACTATACATATCTATCAGATACTTGGAGTGAGGTGCAATAGAAATAATACTTTACACTCAATTGACTCAATTTGACTCTAAAATAGACAGTATCTATTTTCTGTTTTATATAATTTTCATTAGCTACATTTATACATGATTTAATTTGTTACTTGCCGTATTTGCAAGTTAAGATAATAAAGAACAAATATAACATTTAGCCCCATATCATTCTGTCGTTATTGCAAAGAGTTGTTTTATGAGGAAGAGTGATGTGGAAGCTTTCTAAAGCAATTTGTTTTAAAGGGATAGTTTAGTTCTTGTAGAGAGAGTACAGTTTTAGTCAAACTGAATTTTATTAACCAAAACCTGCACCATTATATTACAAACTAATAGTTATAACTCCACCATGCTCAAAAGGAATAAAAACATTACAAACGACCGAGTAAAAGCCTGTTATCATTCAAAAAGTTTAAACCATTGTAAATAAAATATTGTGCATGTGATGTTTTGTTGAAATAGTGATTAGATATCTAGAGAGATAATCAACAACTATCTAAAAACCTATTTTGAACATTTTTGAAAAGAGGAAGCATTTTAAAACAAATTTTAACGGCTAATTCAAAATTATCGAATAATTGTGGGGCCCCACATTTATTACAAATGGTTATGTTTATGGATATTTCAGCCGTTTCTGAACCGATTTTGATCAAATAAAGTTTTTTCTGCCATTAAAATTGTATGCTCTTTCAAATTTGACACTCGGTTTTTCATTATCTCACAACAAAATTATTTTGTGTAGCGCCCTCTCTACCAAAACTCAACTTTCCCTTTAACTTTTTACAGTTGCAATCTGGTTTATTATTTCTGTCATTCTCTTGAATTGGTTATTTTGGGGCATTTATACTGGCCTACACAACTAAACAAAATTCATTGGTTTTTGTTTGCCAATATGCAAATGGGCAATTCCACGATAACACCGGGACACTTCAGAACACATTTTTACTTTCCAAATGTAAATAACAAACTAAGTGTAAAGAATGAGAACAATCTTTTATTGTATATCTTTGACTGTTATCACAAGCAACTTTGAAAAAAAAAATTAATACAAAATTTTCATTTATTAATGAGTTACGCATCATTAGGTGTTAATTGGAAAAAAAAATCTATCATGAAGATAATTATGAACTAGCATATAAAAAATTTACTGTAACACCGTGACCGTAACACCGGGACCTCTGAAAAGGCATGTACAAAGTCTATGGAAAATTAGGTTGTCTTACTATACTGGCAAAACTCTGTGAAGTTAGTGAATATTCTGAAAAGTGGCTATATCGATTTGGTTAAGTAGAGACTCAATAATAATAATTGGGTGTTATTTGTAAAAAAAATCTATTATCAAGATAATAATGAACTAGAGTATACAAAATTGCACTGTAACACCGGGACTGTAATGTGCAAAGTCTATGGAAAAATGGGTTGTCTTACTAAAAACTCCAAAAAAAATTACTTTAGGTAGTAGATCAAGCAACAATTTAGTATGTATACATCAAGCTACCACCCCAACATGACAGAAACTAGCTGGTCACTTTAGTATGCAGTGATTCTCTATGCTCCCTGTACTATTGCAATGTAAGTCCCGGTGTTACAGTCCCGGTGTTACAGTGACCGTAACACCGGGACCACTATTCAACCATTTTTAATTAATTAATGAAATGTCCAATCATCATTTTGATACTTGTTTATGGTAGATATGTGTGGTCAAGATTTGGGCAATTTAAGTTTTTTTTTTGTGTTCATAATTTTCTTACAATGCTAAAAATATCAGTTTTTACCGTAACACCGGGACAATATTCTTTATCATAAATGAATTGTTCATTGAAGCGTATCAAAATGAAAAAAATTAACTTCAATGATTTTTTGTATTACATTCAACCCTAAACCTCTGAGAAAATATAATAAGTTATTACCTCCTGTCTTACTTGCTCTTGCTACATGGCACTGTTTTTTTTAAAGATGCCAAATGTGTCAACCAACATGGTCAAAATTGAAATTAAGTGAACTAACTTCAAACATGTTTTTTTAACATTGACACAACTTATATTTTCATGAAATATAAATATCTGGGCTTAATCTATCCCCAATTCTGCGAAATATCTATGGACATTTAGGATTTCCTATATTTAAAAGAAAAATATGATATATTTTCACATTGCCATATAGACCGGCAGCTCAGAGGTCTTTTGTGCATCGAAAAGCGTACTGATTGTTGAACATATGAATATTTAGAGGAGAATGTAACAAAACCAACAATATGAGTCTCCTGGGCTGTACCCGGTGGTAAAGAGGTCCTTTGCGCCTCCAAAGTTTGGCCCCTGGGGTTTGTGCGATGCTTCTATTTTGTGGCGAAGTACCGTGTCTAAGATTGGTACCTGCGGGGTAAGCGAGATGATTACAAAAGGATCAGTGGTCCGTAACAGGCCGCCTTCTGAAATTTTTACCTTGGCCGTTTTAAAAGACGAAATACACGTCGATGAATTGGGGATTATACCAAAAACCTCTTGCAACTTAACAAATATGTCTTACAGATTACAGAATACATATTGGATACAAATATCATCCATTAAATTACCCTGCAGATGCCTCTGAATATTGAAAATCGACTCGCAAAAGTTATGTTTTAAAAAGCGGAGCTTCCACATTTCCCTACGTCATGTACGTAGAGTGAAAACAATCGCTGCACAAAGTCAGACAAAGGGCAATTATGTGTGTATTGGGATCCAAACTGCATGTAGAGGGCAATACTGTATACACAGGGGCAGGGGCCCGATTACGGACCAGTGACATTTACCATGGTAATTAGCATAATTGGCTCTAACTCATCCATGTCAATATGCTAGAATTACATACAAATCAACACAACGTAGCATAGTACACATGCCGCCCTTACACATTCAACCGTAAAGCAGATCTAGAGATCAGTGGAACTAGGCTGGTCCTGGGTCATGATCGTGCTCGGCCACAGTTCACAGTTACGTTGTGCGCATGTGCAATACTACGGTCAAGTGAAAAGGACGTGTAGGCCTATTCATCGAATTGAAAGGACTTGTTATTCTTGTTAGTTGTTACATCGATTAGAAATTCCTTGATGCGGTTGTAAAATTGTTCTCATGAAAGAGAACAAAAGATATCCCATGACAACCGTCTGTCACTCTGTGGCAGACGTCTGCCACTCTGTGCGGGTTTGACCTGTACCTGATGACCAAGGGTAATAATAAGCGCATAGGAACATGCAATTGTGCTTATGTGTTATGCGCTATATAAAAGTGTTTCATTATTATTATTATTATTAAACATGACTGCACAGAGTAAAGGCTCTATTGATACATTTCTCTATTTTCACCACATTTGTCATCCCCCCCCCCCCCCCCCCCCTCCGTCGCTATGCGCTCATATATTGGTTCCTCTGCATTCAGCTATTTACTTTTAGTTTTCATCCCTGTATATTTATACACGGGTGTTGTTATGAAATTCATTTGAAAGTGGAAGCCATGTCTGATCTGGTTTTGGTGATGGTGTTCATTCGAATGTATTTATAATGGCCTTTGGCATATTAAAACGTGCTATCAATATGTATTCAGTAATCTGTAAGACATATTTGTTAAGTTGCAAGAGGTTTGTGGTATAATCCCCAATTCATCGACGTGTATTTCGTCTTTTAAAACGGCCAAGGTAAAATTGTCAGAAGAAGGCCTGATACGGACCACTGATCCTTTTGTAATTGTCTCGCTTACCCCGCAGGTACCAATCTTAGACACGGTATTTCGCCACAAAATAGAAGCATCGCACAAACCCCAGGGGCCAAACTTTGGAGGCGCAAAGGACTTCTTTTCCACCAGGTACAGCCCGGGAGACTCATATTGTTGGTTTTGTTACATTCTCCTCTAAATATTCATATGTTAAACAATCAGTACGCTTTTCGATGCACAAAAGACCTCTGAGCTGCCGGTCTAATACTAAAATCCTACTATTCCAAGTGGCATTACAAATAATACAAATAATTAAAGTGGGCTTCTGACATCATGTGTGCCATTTTCGGGGCTTCTGTTTCTTAAATTTTAGTTTTTAGGTCATTTTAAAGTGAAAAATAGCCTTAAAATTTGAATTTTGCAATTTGAAGTTTTTGTAATCCAAATTTTTGTTACTGTTGTTGGTTCAAACTTATTGTATGGAAACAATACATGAAAGGACATATTTACATGATATAAAATTGGAGCAAGACACTTGCAAACAAAATTCAAATTTGATTCTTGTATGTGTTTCGGACGTTACACATTGTTAACATTTACCCTTTTTTTACACTTCTATGACCAGTTGTGGTTTAAATCTTTGCTATTTTGGAATATTTAAATACAGAAAATATATGTTTAGATGTAAATCTATCCAAATTCTTCTTTGAAATGGTCAAATTAACTTCATAGCACAGAAAGGGGTCTTCTATCAACCATAGACATTATAGTACAGTACAGTACATGTAAACTTGATTTATATATAATTATATGTTCAGATCTCCAAAGTAGAGACAATTTTAAGGGTTTTAGTGAAATTATGAAGTACTGTGTACCTAGTACTACAATAACTACAATTTCAGAATTGTGATCTGTAATTTATTGTAGTAAAGTTGCATTATGTTATGACATACCCTATTTTGTTTCAGACGTTACATGTGGTTAACATCACTTCAAAACATATCTTAACTCACTTTGTTTGCACGATTTTGCAAGCAAAACCCATAAATATGTGCATTAATTGAACTCCCAATGAAAGGGATAGTGAATGAAGTCCATATTGATAGACAAAATCCAAGATTTTGTACAAATACATTACATGCAATTAGAAACTGTTATTAATATACAGTCAAAGGATGATCGATGTGACTTTCCAGAGTTTCCTTCATCATTTTACAAAAGATAAAAGTATATGGGCAATTCCGTATGAGAGAAGGCAAAAACACCACATCTCAAAGTTGAGCAATCTTCCCTAAATCAAACTGTTATCAATAAAGGAAAACTTGAATTTTAGGAAACTGAAAACCGTTTGTATATAGCTCTATTGGTTTTTCAAATATTTCTGCTTGAATTGAACAGAAATGTATGACCTTATTTCATAAATCAGCTTCATTTTTATGAAAATAAAGTGAATCTTTTAATTCAATGACTGTTTCTGCTCATTTTCTCATATTTTCCATATGATATTGTAACAATCACAAATTGTAAAGCATGGGCAGTAACTTCATTGCATATTTTTTTGAGAAATTTTTTTAATCTATGCACATTTGATCGTAATTCCGTTACGATAAAACGTTTTAAGTTTTTATCAATATCTGATTACTTGTTCTTTGGTCATGTCATTGTGAATTCTCTTCCTTCACCATAGTCCTAAGAACTTCCAACATAATTTTCTGAAATAATGTCACTACTTTTTCCCAAAATGGCGTAACAGTATTAGTAATTCCGTTACGTAACGGAATTACACGCACATGGTTTGTAAGGTATTGAATGATATTGCTGAAATTTTTTTTTCTTTCTTGTTCTGAATGTAGAAATAACCTTTAAATAGCATGTAGCATAACTGTAGCCATGTACATAGACAATAAGTCATTATACATGTACTGTACAATGTTACTTTATGTGACTCATTGCCTCACATGCTTCATATTGCATCAATGGTGATTTAACTAAATTGATACACGATAGATAATTTCTCTCTCCATGAACATAATAGAGATGATAATGTTCTATGATACTTCTATCATTAAATTAGTTTCTAGCAAGACCCACTTGACTGAAATTATGAAGATGCAGCAGATTCATGTTTGTACTTAAGAAAGGGAAAAACAAAAACAATAACACAAATTTAAAAATATCCAGTAATTAGTATCACACTGGTTCTACATTTATTTTCTCACATTAATTTACATTGATGCATTATAAGATATAAATCATACCTTCAACTTTCAAGGAGATTTAATATCAATAATTTTGTATACATGTAGATTTGATTATCATTGATCAGTTAAGGGCTCATAACTCACCATTAATTATGTAAATTTGTATTAAAATGAAGCATATAAAATCAAACCTAAATACAGAATAGGCTTCAAGATATTAAAAACTATATACATAATACAGGCTAAGATATGTTTTATTCATTATCATAAAGTCAGAATTCATTGAGTGTTCAGTGTGCTTCTGTATGCAGATCAAAGAAGATGTACAAAGTATTTGCATTTTCAAATGGGAATTCCTAAAGGTGTCTTTCATTTTTTGTAATTCGATATTTATATTTGATATGCCAACTTTTTGTATTTGGATCATACATGTTTATATCCGATATCATGTATTTCATGGAATGAATGAAAACGCATTCCAAATTAATTTGAGAGTAAATTAAGATCACTTTAAGGATGAATTTTCAAAAGAATAATTTCAGAATATAACAAGAGTTTATACAACAAATATCGATTTTTTTGTAATTCCATTACGCACACACATAAATTCAGGATTTGTTCTGGTCCTTATGTAAGAGTTTAACAATTATTGTTTAACAATGCATACAAAATCTTTACTATAGACTATAAGCAGAAAAATGTAACCAAGAAATTGCATTTTTATGGGTGGATTCATGGGTGGATTTCACAGGCGTAATTCCGTTACAGTGACATTCATTTGTCTTAAGGTAATTTCAGAGGTTAAAACAGATAATTTCTGGAAAAAAGATGTACCAAATTCAAGTTTGTAACTTACATGATAAGTTTTTATTACCAATGCAGGATTTTTTGAGGTAGCTTTTGCAGAAAATCATTACAAAATTAGTGTTGAATAAAAGACCACTTTCTGTTATGATTGTATTTTGGTCTCCTGACGCTACAGTGTTATAGATTTGTACCTCTAGTACCCCTGCCAGTTATTAAAGTTGTAAAAACTGTGGAACTAAAAGGAATTTTAAATATGATTAAGAAAACAGAGGTAAAAATCACTTATTTGTCATTCTGTAACAGTGGAATTGCCCATTCACAATGCATTTCCATTCACACCTTGATTTTCAATATTTAGGAAGTTTACGAGGCTTTATAGCATTGAAAGTGGAATGATTTGACCTGTTTGTGATTTTAGATTGTTTAAATGTTTCTTGATATTGATGATGTGCAGTTCTTTAGCATGTCACATAATGTAGGTACTTTTTTTTTGTTTTAACTTTGGGTTTTTTCACAATTTAACCATTTTTCTTGAAGTAAAGAAAAAATTATAAAATGTTGCTATTTTTTTCTTCAAATATGGTTATTATTGTCACATTATTGATTTTTGAAAAGTATTGAAGCTAAAATGTGAATTCTTTGTTGTTCATGTACCGATTTGTGGAAAAGTTGATTTCACTGCTTAAGTTGTGTAATTCCGTTACACACTTTAGTGGACATAGTTTCTAGGATTTTTCTTTAATTTAATTGATGCAATCCTTTTTAATTCCTTGCCTACTAATATGAAGCTGAAAATAAACCAAAATAAAGCTGGATTTTAGCAATAGTTTTTTCAAATTTCACTCTTAATTGTATTTTGGCCATATTTTCATTCATTTAACACATGACAAGTTTAAATATTGCTTTACAGATGTATCAAATTATGGTTTATATTCAAGTGCTAGATAGCCTTGATGTTTGCATTAGTATGTAAGAAAAGTTGAGTGCAAAATAATTGAGTTTACCTTGTAACTGTCAGAGATGTAATTCCGTTACAATTTTGTGTAATTCCGTTACAGTGCTCTTTTTTCAAAAAAGTGAATTTGTGAACTTATCATTGTGTTGATTATGCACCTAATTGTTCCAAAGTGAAGTTGACATTATCAAGATAGAAAAAATACGTAAAATCAGTTTCAAAGTGTCTTATATTTCAGAGAAACTTAACGCAAACTTGTAGCAAAAAAAAAACTCCATTCTCCAGTAATTCTGTTACGGTCACACATATTGGTCTAGTGTGCAACAACACATGGAAGATATAAAATCGTTTCCCTATCATTTTGTAGCCTGGCTGCCTGTGCAACTTATTTAAGTATCAACATTTACTTAAGTCATGAGAATATTGCGCAGAGAATAAAATAATGAGCAAAATAGGTCTCTGAATGTAATTCCGTTATGGTGGAATTGCCCATATGTAAATTGTACAATGACATACATTGTATATGATTTGAATTTTCCATTTTCTTATTTTGATAAAACATGAAGCTCAAACTAATTTTATCAAACTATTATCGAAAATTAGAATAACTGTCATAAATGCATTACTGATCAATATGATATTAGCAAAACCTCAAATTCAAGTTATAATGGCACATGTACAGTACACTTGTATCATGTACCACATAAGGTTATGGTCAAGAAAATGTATTTGTTCCAGCAGATATGGTTACATTTTTCAAACATAGCTGACTTGCGCAAAAATGTAATTGATCATAAACCAGTAATGTTCTGGAAGATAAGGAATTATCTTGGTGTACATGTACTGTACCTATAGTTTACATGGCATATGCCATATAGTATTTCAAAACTAACTTTTGTTTTAACATGTGGATTTTTTAAATACAAATGATTAACATTTTAATTAGTGTCAGTAAAACATGTGGATCAACGCAGATTTTTTTCTTCTTATCAAGTTTAAGTTGAAAAAAACATGTTTTGCAACTTTGAGTAAATTTAGCATAGTTATAATGTACTTTTGTATACCACTAAAAGGCTCTGTTAATGAAAATGTCTATATTTCCACTAAATGAATAATGCAACAGAGACTAACATTTGCTTCTTATAGAACATTATAAAGGCAATCAACCCAATAATGCATTTGATGTGATACAAAAAACAAAATCAGTATACATGTAGTTCTGTGTGTACTTTACAACATGAACAATTATGGGGCAAAAATAGCAATTCCTCACATTTTATAAATAAAAGTTCCTTCCCAGAGACAAATAACTGATAATTTATTTTTCAAAACACTTTTGCTTGGAGCAGGAAGCATATTGATCATGAAAAATGTAGATAATACTTTTTTAAATGTTCCAAATTGAATTTTTTGTGCAATCAAAACGTGTGTTAACACCATTCTGTAAATGGTAAACAAAATACAGGAGTTGTTGCAGCAGGTAGTGTTTCAGTTCCACAAAAGAAAGGTTATTGTTCCAAGTAGATTAGTCATATCATTCACTATATCAAGTGTCTTGTAAATCTTTAGTGGTTACAAATTACCTGAGAAAAATCGATGACAAATTGGTGAAAATGTGGATTTGGGGCAGACTAAGCATCTAAATGTTATTAAAGCATCATGTATTTTGATGATTATGTTTCATTTACATGATCTAAATGAATAATAATAACCATATATTATCATTTTGAAAATAAATGCACTAAAATATCAATTTTGTGTTAACAATTACCCCATGTAACGTCCGAAACACATTTGTTTACATTGGTTGATCTCAAACATTTGTTTTGGCAATTAATTACCCAATTCATGTGTAAATTTGTTTCAAAATGAATACTATTTTATATTATGATGATTGATTCATATAATGTGCCCTTTCCCGTGACTTATGAGCTTATAAGTTACATTTTTGGTTTCGGACGTTACATTTGTTTCGGATGTTACAAATGTTAACGGAAAGTTAACTTTAAAGGTATAATCATAATACAATAAGTTATTGCATTTTTTTTTTCTGTGATGGGAAGGTACATCAAGTCTCTTCAAAACCGAGATAAATAATTGTTTGTGTTATCCCCCTTTTAAAAATTATTTCTAAAGAAATATTGTTTCGGACGTTACAAAATTGTTTACGGAAAATGAGAGCATGTGTGCATTTCATGTTTTTGTTTTTTTTAATCGCTGGCTTAAGAAATCAGTCATTTCCCTTTTAGGCAATATGATGAGGAAACTGTTAGTTCAATTTTCATACTGATATCATTTCAATAAATTATGATACTGGTAGGGGTAATGAGGGGTTAAATTGTTAACGGAGGATGTAACGTCCGAAACACCAATTTTGATGGCATTGTACTGTCAAAATATTACTTTACATATTAAGCGCCGTTAATTTTCTGAAAGTTTAACTCACACTCGTTCATAATTATCAACAAATAAAAAAACAAAAAAAATCTGTTAGTGTTTTTTTATACCTGAACATAATTGAACCCATTTTTGGTTGACAAATTTCCCAATTGGCCCTTTAGGGTTATCTGACCTATATAAAGGGAAGTCCAAATATTTTCGTTAAGGTATGGGAGATCAATCTAGGTGGATGCTATAAGAAAATACAAAAATAAGTTTTTAGTTCAGTATGTTTTTAAAAATACAGGCCCTCAAAGTGCCACCTTTAAAAAAACCAGAGCCACACTGATTTATTTTCAACACGTTTTCCAGACATTTGGGTGAAAATTAATTATTCATATTTTATGCGCATATTTTAATATGTTCCTGATGTATATTTCTATTTTAAAGGTCAGACTTTAAAAATTGATACCACAATTGAAACTATCTGACCATTTTGAAAATTTGGTGGTCATGTCCACTTTATCGTGGAATTGCCCAAATGTTAATTATTACTCTCATTCTTTTAATTGGTTATGTTGATTTTTATACTAGCCTACACAACTCAACAAAAATCACTGTTTTACGCTTGCAAATTTGCATTGAATCATATTTCATATTTGTACATGCTCAATATTTTATTCGTAAATAGTATACCTTGTAATAGTCTCTCAACTTTCTAATTTATTCTTACATTATAATTATAGAACGTTTTAAAATATTTATATAATTTGTTTGAATATAGCTTCTTTATTTTTATAGCCACTTTTATAACCCCAGAGCCCATATTCATGAAAGCCCGCTAGTTTAGTTCCTTGCTAAGTCTATGTTGGATGATGTTGCTAAGAATTAATCACAAGATCTTTTAGTTGCCATTAACTAGGGTTAACTTGGTGGGTACCTAAGGCTCACCCATCTGATCCTAGTTGGCAACTAGGGAAACTGTTCGCTGCTCAATAAACTGCATAATTTTATTCAAAATGCACTTCGCAAGGAACTAGGCTAGCAGGGTTTCATGGGTTTCACTCGGTGTTTCATTACCTGTAATGTATTCTGACAGTGGCCCTAACTGAGATATAATTGCAGGGCAAATTTCAGCCTTTAAAAATTGATTAATCTGAGCTAGGGCTTTGAATAGCTAACATCCAAAAGCTTCCGGGGGAATATCTGCCCCGTGGACCCCACCCCACATAAAGATGGAGCTAGCCCCCTCCCCCATGATCCTTCTCTCAGAATGTCTGGCCATGCCACTGCTGCCTTTCACAAAGGCCAGATTTGTATACAAGTATGACGAGTATTGTGATGTACTCATTTCATTTTTTCATTTCATTTTATTCCACATTCTGCATTAAAAACAACAAATACAATGAATAAAACTGATTCAAGATTACAACTACAACAACAAACACAGATAAAAACTAGGTTCACAAACAAACAAAAAGGAGAGAATTCTACTAGACAAACAATAAATGAGAATGTGGGGGATTACCAAAAAGCCAGAGGCTTATCGAGGGTAAATCCCCATTATGGCCTAGCGGTTGAGAGAGAAAAGGGAAGAAAAAAGGCAGTAAGAGGAGAAAGGACTAAGTAAAACTGACCAGATGGTGCATGGTTAGGTCGGATTTGAGTGATGGACAGGCAGCATCTAGTAGGAACTTAATAATTGAGGGGATATTACATTGTCCAACGAGATACAAATTTCATTAGAAATCTAATTCTCTCATACCTTGTTGTATTCCTATTACCAATAGAAGCATGGAACAGGTTTTGTTTTTTCGAATTTCCCTTTCATTAAAAATGCATTTACGATTGAAGAGTTCAGAATTTTAACCATACACTGGATAGTCACAAATGTGTATAAAGTCAGTGCAAATATGATCACAAAGATAACATTTATCGGCTTGGTACGAACAGTCACGTTCACGTCACGTTCACGGTTCTGTACCTTTTGTGAAACAGGTCACCCAAATCTACGAACAGTCACGGTAAAAGTGACCCAACAATTTGTCGTTTTCCATGCCGGTAAAACTCGAATCGTCACGTCTACCAAAACGTGACGTGAGTGTTTAATCATTATTTGTAAAAGTGAAAGCGCTTGTTACTAAGACTAGTAATGACGTCATCCAGAATATTCTCGACGACACAACTTGTCCTTTTTGTGCGATGGAATTCCTATGGGGATTGCGTGTTTAAGGATTTGTCGCAGCGCGCACACACAATTGTATGTAAGTGATCTGATGCGTCGCGATGATACCGACGACATTCGAGAGCGAGGCCGGGGCACAGTTTGACGACGCGGCGATCGAGTAAATTGCAGGCTTGGCGCCGGATATTTTCGATGACGATGATACAAAGTGAGAATGTGAGTATAGTTTGGTATATCATTATTCTTTTCTAGCTGTTACCAAGGACTTGCCATATGCCCAAGCCCAAGGCTCGACACGGCTATGGCTGCATGAGCCATGTGCAATGATTGCCACTGCATAGCCGGCCTACCTAGGGCCTAGACCGGCCATAATAGCATGCAAGCTAGCACTGCCACTGCACTCTGGAATTCACTGGCTGCCGTCAATAATGATAGGCAGATATCTAGTGCATATAATAGCCTTGATTACGAAGTCCTGCCAGGCTTTGGCCATAGCCGTGTCGAGCCTTGGGCTTGGGCATATGGCATGTCCTCATAACAGCTGGAAAAGTATAATGATATACCAAACTAAACTCACATTCTCACTTTATATTAATGCTGTTATCCGATCCGGATCCGATCCGAGATCCCGGCGGTAATGGCTTCCGAGCCGATTCCGAGACGGATCCGAGAAATATTTTTTCTCGGTAGAAAATATCGGAAGATTTTGCCGACCCATTTTCTCCAGTGATAATTGAACATGTGTATGTTTGACAGTCCATTAAGTAGTGTAATTTAAATAAGAAATGGGGAAATCAATATTGTTTACTTTATGAGTGGTTATTTTGGAGAAATTCATGGTTCGTCAGTTCGTTTTGCAGTCGAAAATTGAACAGGATGCGCGAAATTGCTAGTCATTTGAACGATGTTGTGGACGGATGTGCAATCAAAGTTACGCCGATACTCGAGGGGAGACGTCTGTTGGATGTCTGTATGATCGAGCTAATCGTTTTATTGTCATTTGCACATTTAAAAATGTTCTGATATTCTACTTACATGATTTCTTGGCGTTTGATAGCTGGGCGGAAACAAAAATATGCCCCTAAACAATGAAAACAATTGCGCAAAATATCGATAAAAAATTACTACACCGCTCCCGTTTGCTTGTATAATTGCGTGTGCAGATATAGATCCGCCGCCGGGAATTCCCCAATTTTCGGCGGATGGATCTCGCGTAAGAAAAAACGTTCACCATAACACACGCAAAGTAATACGACCAAATTAACGCCTAATAACTTGTTGCATGTGCATGCAAGCTATAGCTAGCTAACTCATTGGAGTTCTCTCGAGGCCTAGCCGTCCGTAATCCGATTTTTTTCTTTGGAAATATATCGATAATTCAGCAGTTTTGTCTTTGATTTGGGGGGTTATTTTGTATTCTGTTCGGCTTTCAGATGCCATGTTATCATGTAAGTAGATTACCAGAATTGTGTGGTTCCCTAAAAGGGTAATTTATAGCCGATTTTTGAGGGCAGTGGCCCGGCAGTGGCTCACAAGCGCGGTTTTCCACGCGATTGGCGGGTTGAGTTTCTGTGAAACGTGTGGTGCGATGCCGAACAAACCATCGAAAAAATACTTTTACTCTGAATAATCTGAATATTATTTTTCCGTAAAAATTGATATGTACATGCCTCGAAACGTCATTATTATTAATATTTTTGCCATATAAAACAAGAAAGATGAGTCTACAACGCTGCATTTTTTCAGAGCAAATTGCAATATTTTTTTTCTCCGAGATCCGATCCGATCCGAGATCTCGTTAGCGATATAGAATTCTAACGATCCGAGAACGGGCCGGGATTTTTTGTTTACCTAACAGCATTACTTTATATCATCAAAAATATCCGGCGCCTAGCCTGCAATTTACTCGATCGCCGCGTCGTCAAACTGTGCCTCGCTCTCGAATCTCGTTGATATCGTCGCGACGCATCAGATCACTATATGCGATATGCACGCACGCAATGAAACGTACCTGTGCAAGGCGCGGCGATTACGACTACCCCCCCCGCTGACAGGATTTTATGAACCGCTAGGTCCTGGTCCTGTTGGAACCGGTCCTGGTCTAGGCTTCGAAAAAATATTACGACATTGTATTAGTTTCACTAGCATTAGCTACATCATTAGTACACTGAGTAATGGTAGCATGCAGTGGCCGCATACCTGCCAACCAGTCCGATTTTGTCGTATTTAGTCCGTTTCTTTACTCTAAAAAGGGTTTAAAAATCGGACGAGTACGATGTTTAAGGTCAGAACAAAAAAAAAAAAAAAAAAAAAAAAATTTTTTTAAAGCCCAAATATTCATGGTCTTTATCATTGAAGTATTGCTCATTTAGTGGGTCATATGTTCAAAAATAAGGCTAAGAGAGCATCTAGAACCCTAGACCTGGACACCGGCCGCAAAGGACTTCGCGTTCGTGATGTGCGCTTCGCGCTCGTGAGAGTAAGATTTTTCATTTTCAAATGTTGGCAGGTATGTAGCCGCACACATGTTGTTGTTTTTTTCAAAGGGAAAGGAGAGGGGGTTATTTCGTCAGCCAAATTTCTTTGAGGGGGGGGGTGGGGGGGTTAGCTGTAGATATTTGGAGTGAATTAAAAACAGCCAAAACAGTATTTTTGGGGTACACCCCCCCCCCTACCCGCCCCCATGGGTACGCCTATGAATGGTACATTTTGTTTCATTCATTTCACATAATCTATACGACATCTTCGCCCTGAACCAGCTATTTTGCCATTAGTCTCTTCTCAATGACAATTTACATTATTTTTTAAAACGCCAGCGGCAATTTACGTGAGCTTTCGTAGATTGCATATAGCAGGTCAACAAATTGTTGGGTCACGTTACCCTACACTTCGTAGATTTGGGTGACCTGTTTCACAAAAGGTACAGAACCTGAACGTGACGTGAACGTGACTGTTCGTAGATTTGGGTGACCTGTTTCACAAAAGGTACAGAACCTGAACGTGACATGAACGTGACGTGAACGTGACTGTTCGTACCAAGCCCATTTATCAACCATTCATACTAGATCCTGTTAAGTATTATGGCATAAATATCCATTTTGTATGAATGCTAAAAGCCTAACATAATAAAACCACAACATATTATGACGTTTCCATTAGTAACGATTGCTTTGTCCATGGCATTAAATGAAAATAGAGGGCGACTTGTACAGAGAGTGGGGAAAACCCATCAGCATAATAGTAACAATAGTAGGCCAGGTACATGAACCAGGCCATTTTGCAACTAGGAGCTCGTACGTTGGGGTGGCATGGCAGGATCTCCATAATATCAAGGATTGCTTCAAGAATTGATATTTTGAGTAGGTCTGCTTCAATTTAGATTTCAAGTGGACAGTGGCATGTAAGTACTTATTAGTCTAGATTATTTAATTCCCAATTATGCATTATTATTTCTCATTTCCATTATTATAAATCATTGTTGTTTTTGTTTACAAGTTTTATTATTACCCAGGTGCTCTTATTAACTTAATTAAACTAAACCAATCATAATTTTTACCTTAATTAAATGGTGTTAATTTGAAAACAGAAGCATAATAACGGTAGGCATATAATCATGGGCGCACTCCCTCATTTTTAGGCAAAATCTTCATTTTATTTCAGATTATGGTGGCTATAGTCTATAGTCTATACGGTGAAGGATTTACATGTGGACCTATTTTAATAATTTATTTGCGATAATCATCAGATTAAAACGTAACATATATGATATTAAAAAGAAAACCTGGATCAACAGTTAAAGCTGACTTTATTCACAAATGTTGATGATTCTTTTTTTCTTTTTTAACTAAGAATTTGATAATTGTTTCCTGTTAGCTTTTTAACAATATTGGGGTGCAGGGCCCAAGGGGGGGGGGGGGGGGGGTGAAAAAAGTACCAGTCCACAATCATCTGTGGATGACATGTCAGAAGGCAAATTTTTGCAATTTCAATCTGGGAAGTTCAAGATCAAGCTCGTATCATTATGAGCTTGATTTTATGATCAAGGTGAAAAACGATGAAATGTATGACGCAATATACAAATAATACTGCCAGAGGCAGAGTGCCAGATCCTTCTTAACCAGCAGTCAATTTTGGATTTTGAATTATATACATTTTTTGTTGTACTTCGGGACTTTTGGGTCCATTGCATAATACATGGTATTATTAGTGTGAGTGACAAATATATATCAGCAGTTTTGTAAACAGCCAGTGGGGGAAAACCCACCCCTGCATGCACATCAAGGGGCTTACAAGACATTTCATCATCAAACTACCAAGGTCCAAGGATCAAGGCAGTGGTAAAACCTACCCCCTGCATTTTGCAAGTAAAGAAGTGGGGGAAACCCATGAGCTATAATTATATCAACAGCTGTGAAATTCTAAAACAGAGTAATTGCCAGTACATCCAGGCCATTTCTGACAGCTTGTTAGGTTATCATTACAGATATGAGCTGCAATTCTGCAAAATATTATACTGTATAGAAATATGCTTCACGGATTTATATTTTGAGTAGGCTTGCTTCAAATATAACATTTAAAGTTGCACTTCACTATTCTAAAGAGGCATTGATTATGTTGGACAGTGGCAAGTAAGTTCATGCATGTAGTCTTATTGACAAGAACATTTGTTATATTCTATACAGGGTGGCCCAAAAAAAACGGAACGGGGCACTTCCCAAAATATAATACCACAATGTTTATGTTCATCGGATAGGGTGTCCTTTCCAATGAAAAACGATACCAAGAACAGTAATTTTGGTCAGGGTCGTTTTTGTTTAAGGACGCAGTGAGTGAGACCATGTCAGGTGCCGATTTGTGTCGATTTCGACCTAGTCAATGCCAGTTTAACCACACTCCTTGCCCGTAAATCGTAATACCATTCAGCGAGCATGCCCATTCTCTCGGAACACGGCTGAGTGCACACTAACAACAGTGCGCGATGCTCGACGCTATGAAAGGCGGTTTGTGTGATTCATCAAGCGCTGGCTCAATACAAATTTACAAAAAAGAGAACCTGACATGGTGTCAATCACAGCGCCCTAAAACAAAAACTACACGACCAAATTGACTGTTCTTGGTATCGTTGTTCATTTGAAAAGACACTCTATCCGATGAACAAAATACATTTGTTACTATATTTTGGGAAGTGCCCCGTTCCGTTTTTTTGGGGGCCACCCTGTATAAACTGGTACTGTATTATGTGAAAGATTTTGTCGAAAAATTAAAGCGAAATACTGTGAACTGTTTATCCAGTATAAAGAGCTTTATTCCGCCTTATTATCCTTTATAAAAGGGCTACATGTTATTCTGAAAAGCTAGCCAAGAATTCAAACCTAGCACGTCCATTATCATCAGGCAAAATTCAAGACAAGTAATTAATTTTTCAATTTTGCCTCAAAAAATGACCTAGGTTCGAAAACTCAGCTGGCATGATACACACATTATGATGTAACAATATGCTTTATATACGATTAGGTCAGTACACCTAAATTAGGTGTACTACTCATCCACACCCTTTTGGCATTTCTGTCTGTTTTTAGAGAAAATATTATTCCTACCGTGAAAAGAACGCTAGTAAAATTATTAAATTGCATGCTAATAAGTTCCATTTTTTTCATTTCAGAACCCCTTGACGTACGATGGCTTCTCCACGAAAATCCTTTCTGACGGTTGCCGTCATCTCAGTTCTGCTGCTTGGGTGAGTCCATTAATTGCATTTCATACACCACATTTTGTTGACATGTACTTAACAAAATCTGGCAAAGGGTTGATAAAGTGTGTATATCTGTCGATTCTGTGATCTGATTTGTCCACTGAGCGATGTTTGAAAATGTAGATGGTAAATGAATGTCATGATTATGACAAAGTAATTGAGCAAATATGTAAACTAATCTCTCTTTCTTTCTTGTCGTAACTCAAGCCTGTCTTGGGGAACTGCTTGGAGGGAGATTTTGTTTTCTCTCACCTGTCCTCCAAAAGTCGCTCAGGTGGGGGTTGTCCATAGGAAATGTTTGAAGCCGAGACCGAATACCTTCAAATTGTTCGAGGCCGAGACCGAGGCCGAGACCATTGTTTGAGAATCATGCAAGCGGGTGGGGAGGGAGGGGGGGGGGGGGGGGGGGGGTGTCCGTAGAAAATGTTCAAAGCCGAGACAGAATACATTCAAAATTGTTGAGAATGAGACCAGGACTAGTCGAACCACAATGGAAACAAACGCGTTCGATAGTTCGTTTTTATTATGGTGTGGGAGATTCTAATTTTACACGTTTGGCGGGAGGTTTTTTTCATAAACCGGGCAATTGGTTGGACGGCGGGAGAATGAGCGTGGTAGCGTGAGACTCCCACCAAATGCAGGAGGGTTGGCAGCACTGCGTAACTGCATAGAATCTGGACTCGAATGCTTGTTTTCCATTTGTACCTTTATGTTTTTTCAATTCCTCTGATTTCTTCTTCTTCTTCCGTTTTGGTGCATATGTACAGTGTGGTGCTCTGTGATGCTAACTACATGTGCAAGTAAAAATCTTGTGCGCTCTAATGAATTTGGATCCTCTGCACCTCCTGTTTAAAATGGTCAGGCGAGGTGCATATGGTGGATTCTGGCAGGGAATTCCAAAGTCTTATTGCATGAGGAAAGAAGGATGTTTGGTATGTCTGGGTGCGTGCATATGGAACTCGGAACCGCTGGCTGTGACCTCTGAGGGAAGCGCTGGCACGGGTGACTGGTATGGAGTAGATGTTTGAAGGAGTATAAACCAGAGGGTTTGCCATCCTTTGTTTTACTCTATTCAAGGCAGTCTTATAAAGTTATAAGTTTAGAAGCAAAGGCTTGATTCTTGAAGACATGAGCTTGTAGTCTGCTTGTACGTATCAATTGTTCTTTCTGTGTCTCTAGTTTTTCTTTTTTCTTGTATCTTGTAGTAACTGCACAGAAGCTTGGCTCTTGAAGACTATGCATTGTGGTCTAATTGTACTTTATTTTTGTATCCAATCCTAAGATTTAATCCTTTTAACAGCCGAGGCTTGATTTTATGAGGACTTGAGTTTGTGGTGTGGTTCACTTGTAATACCGTACTAACTGCTGTGTCTCTGTTTCTCTCTCTTTCTATCTTGCAGTAACTGTGTGGAGGCTAATATCTTGGAAGATATTGCGTGCGCCGCCGTTGTAGGAGTTGGGGTGTTTGTTGCTGCCCCTGTAGTCCTCGGAGCAGCCGGGTTCACAGCAGCAGGGATCACAGCCAGTTCACTCGGAGCATCCATGATGTCAGCCAGTGCCGTTTCTAGTGGAGGTGTTGTAGCTACGCTTCAGTCAGCTGGGGTATTAGGCCTCTCTGCTAAGACAGCTGCGCTCGTAGGAACAGGTGCTGCAGCTATCAAGAGAGCAGCTAAAAATAACGAGTAAAGTTAGGAGCCAGCTTGTGCTTCCATCTTGAAGGCAGCTAATGGTTCAGTGAAAGGGACCTCTAGTTTCCATAATGGATACACTCTATAAGATATTTGTAGTGAGGTGCATTAGAAGTAATCCTTTAAAACAATATTCTGCTATCCCTTTTCCTTGCAGAAGGATATTTAATGAAACATTATGTAACGCCAAAATGAAGAAATTCCTACTTGTTATAATTAAAAGGAATCTTAAACTTTGATTGCTAAACTTGTGCAAGTGTAGAGTAACATATTGACTCTAAAAATATAGACAGTGTCTATTTTCTGTTTTATATAATTTTCATTAGCTACATTTATCTTTAAGGGCAATTCCATGTTACAAACTTAAAATGTAGGATTTTTACAACTTTGTTTTCATTGTAGTTATGTAAATAAAAATACCTGGGGGTTATAATTTGATACAGGTATATAGTTGATAAGAGTGAAGAAATTAGTGTAAGTTTTTTTACCAGAACTGCATTTTGTATCGAACAGCAAGCAAAAATGTGTCGGTAACTGACGTTACGCCAAAAAGACATGCAAAATTATGGTCTTGAATCAAAGTGTAATATCTCATGTCCCAGACCTGCTAGAATAATGAGTTTATTGTGACATCACCCCTATGTACCAAGGAACAGATGTACAAAATATAGAGTAATTGGCACCATTTCCCTTTGTGCTGTGATAACTTTACTAACAGCTTGATGGTAACTGACGTTACGGTTACACTTCCCATGAAAAATCACGAGTTGGAATCGGTTTGAAATATCTCATGTACTTAACTTGTTATAATGTTTTGGGGGGTATGGATTAATACCTTGTTCCATCAAGAACATAATTATACAGAAATGAAAGGAGACCTTTGTCCATTTTCTATTCATTCTGTGTAAAGATTTTTGTGAGCATGACGGTAACTGACGTTACGGAAACGTCAGTTACTTATGCTTTATCTATGGGGTTTACATGGAACTGATTTTGTCACTGTTTCTACACAAATATCATACTGTTTAATACTGATATCAACCTAGAAAAAGATCAAACAATGGGAAATGGGGACCTATGGGACTAATTGAGGTATATCATGTACTTTACCTATGGGTGGTAACTGATGTTACACATGTACTTTAGGTTTAGGTTGTAAAACTAATTGTTTGATTCCTCACCATATCAACTTAGCAAAAGATTCAAAACAGTGATTTTAATTAATTATCAATGATTTGGAATGGATATGGGGTGTGGGGATCTAAGGGGCAAGCCAATTTGTGCTATCACAGAAATAAAGAGAGGATTTGGCCTTCTTTACACCACTTCATTAACAAAAGCAGATAAATTAAGGGCTTTTCCACCCCATGTACACTTACCGGGAGATAAAAACTTACAGAGAAACAAAAGGAAATTAAACTTAAAATAAGTTTTTAAAAACCATGATTTTGGTAACTGACGTTACATCCACTACATCACAATGTATAGTCTTTTGAAAGAACTTTATACTGATTTACCTGATAATAACTGGCTTGGGCATTAGCAAGTGCCTCCGGAAGGTAAATGCATCTGTCAATTATCATTGTTCCCTTGGTAAATCATAAATGGTTATTGACCTTAAATCATGGTAACTGACGTTACATGGTAATTGACGTTACATGGTAACTGACGTTACACATTTTGAAAAGCTAATTTTGACCAATGGTATGTGGGCATCCCAATTTGTTTGTATTGATATAAAGAGAGTTGGTCAAAGATTACAAGTCTTAAGTAGCATCCCATATATCACCTTCTTTGTGGAATAAATTGAAAAAATCCTGTCAAATTCAATAATCAAACCAGCAATACTTGTCATGCCGTTTGGTAAAGTGTTATTCTGGTAACTCTATGCATGTGAAAGTTTATCAATTGAAGTAATAGTTATGTGGATTTACTGATAGCAAATTGTATGTGAATTTAACTTTCTCATCACCAAATTTACTTTGATGGCCATTTTGAAAAAGAAAATGGCTGTCATTGAAAAAGAATATGATGGTTCCTACTTCCTAACACTTCAACTCATGTATTATTAACAAATTTTAGTTATTTGAACCAAATATCATTTTGAATTTTGGGCATCTATGTCCCTTATGTCGTGGAATTGCCCTTATATGCACGTTTCTTGAAGGATTGAATTCCATATTCATTGATCACACCAACTATGGATTCAGGCAGGCTATCATGAGAGCAATTGACGATGGGCTTTAGAAGCCAACAGCCATCCTTGGTCAACCAATGATTCAAACAAGGGGCTTTGGTTTCCATAATGGATCCACTATATATTATTACTTACAACAATATTGTGCGAACCCTTTTCCTTACAGGGGTGTATTTTATATCATTGGGCATGAGGAGAAACATTATGAACCTCATGGTAAGAAGAGAATCTTTTAATGCTGATTGCTAAACTTGTCCAAGTTTACAGTATTATAGAGAGCGTTTATTTTCTGTGTAAGTTTTGGACATTTACATTAAATGGTTTATTATAGTTAATTTTGTTACTTGCCATCTTTGCAAAATATTGTACAGTTAAAGGAATCTAGTAACTTGTTTGATATGTGCAAAAAGTGATAAATGGCTGGTACAATGTATGTTGTTGTTATATATGTCCAAAGGGTATTGTGTGAACATTTCAAGTCAAATAGACATGTATATGACCAAGTAATGAACAAAAATGCAAAGTGCCATTCACTAAGTCATTGCACTAACTTTGTACACGGTTCTGAGGATCCGTTGGATAATTTGACAGCTGAAAACTTCAATCAAAAATATCTTTTTAATGAAAGGGAAATTTGAAAAACCCAAAACTGTCCCATGCTTTTTTGTTAATAAGAATACAAGGTATGGGGGAACCACTAGAATTCCAATTGGATTTTGAGGATTTGGAAAATGTTACCAAGTGCCTTTAAGATAATAAAGTAGACAAATAACATTTATCCCATTTAAATGTCTTTATTGCAAAAAGCTGTTATACGAGGAAGAGTGATGTGGAAACTTTCTAAAGGAGATGGGGGAGAGAGGGAGATATATATTACCAGGTTCGAACAGAATTTTAGTAACCAAAACCTGCACCATAACATTACAAACTAATAGTTACAGTATCTCCACCATGCTCAAAAGGTATAAACCAATTACAAACAACTTCGTAAAAAGCCTGTTATCATTCAGAAAGAGTGGGTAAAACACAAGAGGGCGTATGAACACGCATTGGTTTAAACCATTAGTTTTTAAACCATTTACGCACACAAAAATTGTACATGTTATGTTTTGTTGAAAAATGTATTAAATGGAGAGATAATCAACAACTAATTCAAATCTCTTTTGCAAAATGTTGAAAAAGTGTAAGCATTTTATTTAGATTTTCTAAAATTCTGATCAAATATATTTATTGATATTCCAGCTGTTTATGAACTTATTATGTTCAAATAAAGTTTCTGTATGCTCTTTCAAATGTGACAATCGGTTTTTCATTAACTCACAACAAAATAGTTTGATAAACGTGGAAGTATCAATCATTATGACCTTGATAATCACGGTAAAATGAATGAAATGTATGATGCAATATTTTATAAATACTGTTATCAGATCCTTCTGAACCAGAATTCAACTTGATGTTGATGTATATTGTATCAGTGAGCTATACAGGGTGGCCCAAAAAAAAAAACAGAACGGGAAACTTCCCAAATTATAGTAACAAATTTAGTCCATCCGATAGGGTGTCTTTTTAAATGAACGGTACCCAGAACAGTCAATTTGGTCGTGTAGTTTCACCATGTTAGATTCTCTTTTTTTGTCAATATTTACCGAGCCAGTGCCTTATTGCACGTACCGCCTTTCATAGGGTTGAGCAAGGTGCACTCAGCCGTGTGCCGAGAGAATGGGCATGTTCGTTCAGTGGCATTACTGGTAGGGAGTGCGATTTAACTGGCATTGAATACTAGGTACAAATTGACAAAAATAGGCACCTGACATGGTCTCACTCACAGCGTCCTAAAACAAAAACTACACAACCAAAATTACTGTTCTTGGTATTGTTTTTCATTAGAAAAGACACCATATCCGATGGGCATAAATATTTTGGTATTTTTTTTGGGGAAGTGCCATGTTTCATTTTTTGGGGGGCCACCCTGTATAGCAACATCTGTAACATCTCCCATATCCCTAATATTAAAATATCTTGTATCAGTATGATGAGTGTGCTTGTGTGTGTGTGTGTGTGTGTGTGTGTGTGTGTGTGTGTGTGCGTGGGTGTGTGTATGTGTGTGTGTCACTTAATAGCCTGTTTTCGCAAACGCGATGGGAGCATTGTACTACGCTAATCTTAGCGGGGGGTCGCACACAGTGCGAAAAGTTCCGCGTAGCGTCCATATCTACAACGGTGGGTGAATGAGCGTCGGGTGCACAGCGAGTACGGAGCGGCGTGGTAAGCCCATACTTCAATGGGTCAGCCGATCAGCGCGCTTGGTCACTCGAGCAAGGAGACGTTCCGCCTATTCTTCACTGCAAAACTGCAAGATCACGACAGTAGCCAGAGTACGGAGACCGTCACAGCTGATTTCAATTCCGCGTAGTCAGTGCTCCCGTCGAATTGGGAAAAGACGCTAATATCAGCAGTGTGTAAACAAATTATGGAAACCTCACCTGCAGGTCAAGGGACTTTCAACTCGTTATCAAACTTGCTCAAGGCATTGGTAAACATAGACATACTGGGTAAGACCCACCCCTAGATTTGTTGTTTGCTAGTAGATAGTGAGCAATACCCATCAGCTATAAATATATATATAGCAACATCTGTAACATCTCCCATATCCCTGGTAACATTTAAAAAACACAAACCAATAAATAAGTATGAGTTGCCATCATCCAGGCCATTTTGCAAAGTTCTGACAGCTCGTTGGGGTATAATTCTTACAGAGGACCTACAATTCTGCAAATGCAGTTCAAGGATTGATATTTTTAGAAGGCTTGCTTCAACTATAACATTTTGAAGAAGTTGCACTTCAGATACCAGATCTCAGGGGTGCATTGTGTTTGACAACTTTGACTGTGGCAAGTAAGTACATGTACATGTAGGCCAATGAATATGTACATATGTATGTGTACTGCATGTCTGTAAAAAAAAAGACATTAAATTGTTAAAAGGCTGTGAGCTGCTTTTCTGCCATAAAGAGAGCTATCATTATCTTAAAAAAGGGCTAATGTAAATTTAATTCTAAAAAGCAAGCTTTGCATTCGAACCTAGCTTGCAGATCATCTTTATCATGCCAGATTGAAGAAAAGTCATTACAATTTGTTATTAGTGACTAGGTCTTTATTTTTGCCGAAAGGACCTGCAAAGTTCGATTGATAGGTTCACATTTTTGACAAACATTTGGTACACTACTGTAGTCCAAATATGGATACACAACTATTTTGTAACATGTACAAATTGGTTGTGTGTTCTACTCATCAACATCCTTCCGGCATTGCAGTCGGACTGCAATGCCGGAAGAATGTTGATGAGTAGAACACACAACCAATTCGTACATGTTACATGAGTCTGTTTTAGAGAAGAAAAACAATTTCTACAATACCAAGAACTCTACCAACCTCCCAAGCAATATTGTGATTAAATACAATTTTGTATTTTGTTGTTTTTTACTTCACATAATCCTAGATAATGGCTTATTCACGGACATCCTTTCTGACAGTTGCTGTCTTCTCATTTCTGCTGCTTGGGTAAGCAACTTGTTGCCTTTCATGCTAGTGGTCCAGTTGTCCTTTACTGTATCAATTACATGCCTCTGATTAAATGTATTGAATCCTTTTAATAACGAAGCAAAGGCTAGATTTTTGAGGACATGAGCTGCTAGACTTCCCGGTTCGCTTGTAATAGCGTACTAACTGTTCTTGCTGTGTCTCTGTTTTTCTCGCTTTGTATCTAAATAGTAACTGCGCAGAGGCTGGGCTCTTGGGAAATATTGCTTGCGCTGCCGCTGTAGGAGTTGGAGCGTTTGTTGCTGCCCCTGTAGCCGTAGCAGCCATCGGGTTCACAGGCGCAGGGATCACTGGCGGGTCCCTTGCAGCATCCATAATGTCAGCCAGTGCCATCGCTAACGGTGGCGGTGTGGCAGCCAGTGGTGTTGTAGCCACGCTTCAGGCAGTGGGGGCAGCAGGCCTCTCTGCTAAGACAGCTGCAGCCTTAGGAGTTGGTGCCGCAGCTATTATGAGAGCAGCGGAAAATAACGACGAGTAAAGTTAGGAGCCATCTGGGGCTTCCATATTATAGAAGGCAACCAATCGTTGATTGAAGGGGAAATTTAGTTTCTATAATGGATGCACTAAATACAAATAGTGCATGGTTTGGAGTTGAATATCATACCAATAGTGCATGGTTAGGAATGAATATATATATATACCAGAACATACACCAATACATTTAGGATTTATTGTGTGCATGATATTGCATAGAGGCCGTATGCTGAGTGCAATATAACTCTTGCACGAGTGAAATTCAAAATGTAGAACTGTGTATTGTGGAATAGTCAACACAAGAAAGCAATGATGATTTTGAGGAATTTATTTTCATATCATAATTGATGAACGATCAATTTTACCTTGCTCAAATTTTGAGAGTTCCATCCATTCATTGTATGCCTTGCATATTTTGAGTAAGATCCCAGCGCATGGCAGCGCTTTGCGCAGAATTCTCATTCAAGAACAAACACATAAAAAAACTACACACTCTCTCTAGAGCTACGGGAAATTTGTACACATACTGTATAGCGTGAATTAATTGATATTATGCAAATGTTAGGGTACCCATGGCAACGTTCAGTACATGGTTTGGAGTTGAATACCAGATCACCGATACATTTTGAATTTCTCAAGTGCATTTGATATTGCATCAAGAGCAATATTTAATTGCACAAGGGTGATTAAGAATGTAGAGGTGTGTATTGTGGAATATCAGACGACACAAAGCAAATTATTTGTTATTATATAATAATATATGATGATTTAAAAATTGAGCTAAATTTGACCTTGCTCAAATTGTGAGTTCTCTACAATTTTTGTAGGACGTGGGCCTTGCCTAATTTGTGTTCAAAATTACTGTGCGCATTGCGCAGACTTCCCATTCTAAAACAAACGCATTATTCACAAATTACGCACTCCACGGCCATCCTCGTTTGACGCTCAATGAGAAATTTGTACACACGATGTTATTTTAAACCGTAACCCATATAGGAACGTGCAGTATACCGAAATATGCAACGGCAATCAGTCAATTGATGGGAATACTCACTTTCACTTCATTATGACGTCCTAATTATTATTATATAAATTATAATATAAGTTTCTTTGAATGAGCTGTTGATGTTATCCTTTACAATTGTGTGCTAATTAACCAATTTTTTACAGAATTGTATTTAATGAACTATTGACTGTAAGAGATTTTAGTGGTCATAAAGGAATCTTTAACATATATATTGCTAAACAATTGTAAGTTTAGAGTTAAATATTATAATAATTAAGACAGCACCTATTCATTTTCAGTATAAGTCATTCTGGGTAGCTCCATTTATTTGTAATGGTTTAATTGCATGATTTGATGTTCCTGTTTGTCTTTGGAACATATTTCACTGTTACAATAATAAAGTATTGTAATTATAACATTTATCCCCATATGTACCATTTTGTCTTTACTGAGCTGTTTTGTGAGGAAGAGTGATGTGGAAGTTTTCTAAGGAGAGAGAGAGAGAGAGATTACAGGGTTCATATTAAAGTCATACCTGTAAAGTGTCCAAATCCACGAAAATTACTTGGAGCTTCCTCGTTTCTCTTCTACCGTGTTGTTTAGCTTATGGTAAGAGAAGAATAAAATAGGGGGTGATTTTTTCAAATGTCCCTTTAGTATGAAGATAATTATCATTGAAAATCATTATTTCTAAAGCGTTAATCAACGCAATTGAAAAAAAGTACAATTGTCTTAGCTGAGAATGTCCGCATGCAGCACCCGTGAGAACATTCCGGAGATTGAACTTTGAGCCGAGCGAGTTCAAATTCCATGAATTATGTACTACGTGTGTAAAAATACACGGGTGCGAATATCTCAAACGGATCATTCATTACTGCGACAAAAGTATGGCAGACCATCAGTATTCGGTGATAAAATATGAACTCAATATTCGTTTTTTTCACTAGGTAAACAGTGTTCGTTTTCTTTCAAACTTTCACAAATCTTTCAATTGTATTTTACAATGATATTGTAAGACACATATGTACTTTGCCTCATATTATTGGTCTCTGCATCCATCCCCACCCCTCTCCATGTTTTACCCATTACACCCCATTTTATGCTATTCTCCTGTTTGCCTCTATTCAGTTTGCCTCTATTCAGTATGCCTCTATTCTGTATGCCATTCTCTATTCACTGGTTTCTTTCACGCTCCTCCTTGGCGATTCCATACATGTACATTCTTGACTGATTATTCGTAGTCCGAATAATCAGTTCTTCAACAGTGGTCACCTCATCTGCATATTCTCTCTCCACCCAATCATGTGTTGCCAGCCAGGTCTTGTTCATCATCCTTCTTCATGTTCTATTGTTTGCACCTCATGCTCTCCTCATCCTTGGTTCTAATTGGTTCTTTCATCCTTAGTCATGTGTTAGTTAAGTTGTTTCTGATTGGTTATTAAATGCAGTGAATATTGGTGATGTGTTTGGTCATCAGCAAGCATGTGGCACCATGCTGGGATGGGCAGTTGAGCTTACGACGATTAAACCAAGCAGTTGTCATATACTTACTCTCGTCTCTCCGAGTACTTATTTTACCGTTGACAATATTGATATAGGATTGAAGTCTCAAATGTCATTTTGTGCAATATCTGACACTTTACAGGTATCACTATAAGCACTAGCCCAGTAGCCAATGATAATCAGGCGAGTACATTATTGGTCAACTACAAAGCAAAAAAAATATATATCTCACTTGTACATTCTACTTACTTAGCACCCATGGAGAAAAAAGTTAGTGTGGAGGGTTGTCATTAGTTACACAAAACAGTGGCGGACCTGGGGGGGGGGGGGGGGTTTCAGGGGTTAAATCCCCCCCCCCCCCCCCCCCCAATGTGCTGCCAAGTGAAAATGTGATGTGCATAGAAAAACGCCACCAGGTGTCCAGACCCACACAGTATCCGCATCGTCATTGGGTCAAACCTCCCCCCCCCCCCCCTTAGCAAAAAGCTAGATCCAACCCCCCTCCCCCCGCCCCCTCCCTTAGCAAAAAGCTAGACCCCCCCCCCCCCCCCGCAAAAATTGGACCTTTCCTTCATTCACCTACATCAAGTCAACTAGCAGTCAATAACATTGCATGTTTTCCCCTCTTTCTCCAGACCTTGCACCTGAATGGATAGAATCGCCAGCGGAGAAATAACTGGGAATAATTCCAACCCCAAATTTGATCAGTCGGCACACGGTAGGGGGCTCCCTGCTCCTTGACATGTGCGCATACATTTCTCATATCTAGACTTCCCTGTTTCTACGACCAAAGATTTGTAAGTTGTCATTTTCTTCCGAGATGTTCCCACGAATAACGGACGCTGTAGCACAGAACATATCTGTTGTTGTTGTCATGCTAGATCGACAAATCTATCGCTTTCATGGCCTTTTTGACATTATTATTGTTATTTTCACTGTCGGCATTCTAGCGATAGACGCGACCGATACGCGGTGCCTTAAGAGGCAAGAACACCGTAAGTCCGCAGTAAAAGTTACTTACGGAATAACATTTTTGTTGGGACATAAAACACCACATTCTCACACTTTGAGCGACATTTGTAGCCCTATCAATACATTTAGGGCTGATATAATACTTTAACTCACCGATATCGTGTGTCGCTATACATGTCATTCTATAATTACGGCGAATTGTGAGATTTTCCACAATTTTCCATGCCTCCTCTTCTTCGCCGCAAAGCTGCTATAACTTGGCGCGCCCAAGTTCTGTATAGCAGCTTTGCGGCGCGCGCGCTGTACCGTACCTAGCTGCCTAAGTTTCTGAAAAAGTGTTCGCGCATACGGATGCACGTTATATATTTTTTTTTTTGCAGTTTGAACAAAAAGTACCGCGAAAGACCGAAGAAGAGGCATGGAAAATTGTGGAAAATCTCACAATTCGCCATAATTATAGAATGACATGTATAGCGACACACGATATCGGTGAGTTAAAGTATTATATCAGCCCTAAATGTATTGATAGGGCTACAAATGTCGCTCAAAGTGTGAGAATGTGGTGTTTTATGTCCCAACAAAAATGTTATTCCGTAAGTAACTTTTACTGCGGACTTACGGTGTTCTTGCCTCTTAAGGCACCGCGTATCGGTCGCGTCTATCGCTAGAATGCCGACAGTGAAAATAACAATAATAATGTCAAAAAGGCCATGAAAGCGATAGATTTGTCGATCTATTGGCAATATCGTGTATTAGGCCCCACCATGCACTGCTATACTGTATACACTTATGTAGCCAACTATAGCCACTAAATCTGACCTATAGCCACTAAATCTGACCTATAGCCACTACATCTGACCTATAGCCATTAATCTGACCTATAGCCATTAAATCTGACCTATAGCCACCAAATTAGGGTTAGGGTTATAGTTTAGTTAGGGTATATGGTTAGGTTATATGTATACAGTATAGCAGTGGTGCATGGTGGGGCCTAATACACGATTATGCCGATCTATTGTCATGCATGCTGCAACAGGACCCAGGGAATTGTACTAATACTAGGCTAAAAATGCCACGTCTTAGTAACTAACAATCACATGCGTTTATAGCGTGTCAAAAGAACCCGCTTCCCATGCATGCTTGCTATTGGCACTACGAAGTACGATCATTATCGATTCGGTATGCACGGTAACTTATCTCGGAGTCGAGTGGTGAAGGGTAATAAGTCCCTACGCCTACGGTACTGCCGTAAATTGCAGCCCCGTAAGTCAGGGGGCAATCTACTGGAGAAATCGTATGAGCATAAATATGAGTGAGGTTTACTACTTACAAGTCTTCCAAGGAGGTCTGGTTGCTAAATTTAAACTTGGCACATTCATGAACTGCGTCAGTGTTTTCTTCAACGTCTCTTGATGCCATCTTCCCTCCTTCTTTTCTTCAATTCAGTAATCTCGGGTTATACGATCACCATCGACAATGATCAACACGTGTTGATTTGTTTACTGTGATGTTAGGAAACGCAGATGGCGCTATATGAAAATTTACATGCAGACAAAAATGATGAAAATCATTGACTTCCAGGGGCGGATCTAGCTTTTTGCTAAGGGGGGGGGGGGGGGGAGGAGGGGTTTGACCCAATGACGATGCGGATACTGTGTGGGTCTGGACAAATGATGGCGTTTTTCTATGCACATCACATTTTCCAAGGGGGGGGGGGGGGTTAAAGAAACCCCCTAACCCCCCCCCCCCCCCCACGTAGATCCGCCACTGACTTCTGTTTTGATAGTCTCTATATAAAATAGCAATTGGTTATTTTTATTCCCAAGGTGTAACAACTGTTTTCCTTCTCTCCCTTTTTTTGTCCTATTTTGGCAATGTTTATGTTTATGTTCTATTTCGAAATAATATGAGTCATTCCATTTGATTCACCAGTAATTATGAGCATGTTTATGATTGCTGTCAAAATAAAAAAATATGTTCATATTCTCAACCAAGCATGAAGTGGTTGTAAAATATTGAAATTGACTTTTAAACTATTCATTATGACAATTGTATCATTTATTCTATTTGGGTATCATAATTCAGTTGGGGGCATTGAAAATTACCTATAGTACAATATCCACAATCATCACAGATCTACAGATAATCAATGCCTGCAGAATTCTTGTAATCTGTAATTAATAATACATGTAGTAACAGTGGGGATAGCGTTGGTCGGACTGATTGGGGGGGGGGGGGGGGTGGAGGGGCACACAGATTATTAGGGGCACAACTTATGTATTGAATTGTTTTTCCCCCCTTATGTTTTCTCTTGGTTTTCTCTTGGTTTTTCTTTTAATAGTAACAAACACAACCACTCAAAACGTCAAGCCCACAATGATTTTAAGCAGACAAAGAAACGGCAAACAAATTAATGCAAGTTACATCGATGATATTGTTGGAAAAAAGAAATTGTATTTGTATTTTCAGTCAAGACACTGCCTCAACTGAGTTCACGTTTCACATTACAACAAAATACCATTCAACAAAGAACAATAGAATGAGTCGGTCTATTTCATATTAAATTCATACAAATGCAGGTTTTAAATACTAGCAGTTCATCATGGAAAATAATCATGATTATGTACTATCAAAACAATGAAGGAAAAAATAGACAATATTTGATGATGCAAACATTGATATTGATGAATTCATTCTTTAAGAATAAGATTGTTCATCAATTGATCGGATCAACACAATAGTGATTTGTCATTACTTAATAGTTACGGAGGGGGGAACAAATGTTATCAATTTGATTTTCAAACACACCCATAAAGGTACAGTATTTCAACAAAGGTTGTATACAGTATTAAAGTGATGCCTGTAAAGTGTCCAACTCCACGAAAAATACTTGGAGCTTCCTCATTTCTCTTCTATACCGTGTTGTTTAGCTTATGGTAAGAGAAGAATAAAATAGGGTTAGATTTTTTCAAATGCCCCTTTAGTATGACGATATATATTATTCAGCTCAAGAGCGTTAATGAATGGTCATAAACCTCATAAACGTCATACAGTAATTTTGTTGTAAAAGCTGACATATATTTTCGCTTTTTTAACCAGGAAGCAGTGTTCTTTTTCAATGAAACTTTCACAAATCATTGGGACATATCGTACAATGATTTTGGTACAGAATTGAAGTCTCAAATGTAATTTTGGGCAATATCTGACACTTTACAGGTGCACCTTTAATCTTCATATTGGGATTGAAGAAGGGATTAAAGAAGGGAGTAAGAACTGCCATGGGAACCCTTATTTCCCCATACCATTCTGAAGACTGAGTAATAAAGCTATACGAGACACAGAATGAAACATAGGATTGAAAGAGGAAGACTAAGATACTGGACTGAAATTTAAGTACAAAAACCTTTTGGTCAACTATCTTGTTTGTGGAATCTATCCACAATATCACTTTTTTTCAGTAAATATCATATGATATATATACGTAAAATTGAGTTTTGTTTACTCAGAACAGTTCAAATAAACCCCTGACGAAGCTGACGTTTTTGTAACGTTTTGTTTGCCTAGGGGTGCGAGAGAGAGAGTGGAAAACTGGACTATGCAAAGAATAGGCAAATTGTAAAGACTACCCTATAGATTAAGAAATTAACATACGCATATTAAGTACATATTGCATAAACAACACTACATAGATTTTTCCTCAACATTTTTTTTGTTTTTTTTGTTAATAGAGGATTCTGCAAATTGGCAAATACTAATGAATAAAAGGCAACTATAGAATTAAGAATTTAAATTGATTGCACACAAATAGGATACAGCTAGTCATTGCACTACATAGAGCGAGGAGACACTATAACAGAACAAAAAAGCATTTAAGAAATTACAAATTTAAACAGTGCTAAATGCAAAAGAAACAAAAAAGGAAATTGCATATACAACATGCCACGTACTTGCAAAAACTATTTCAAATTGCAAATGAAAACATCAAACAAAAAATTCAAATCTACATAAATCAAGGAGTCACTGTAAACAAATTGCAAATGAAAGCATAACATATTCAATGTAAATCGCATAAAATATGCAAAAATCATAAGTATAAATTGTAAATGAAAGCATCAAACAAACAATTCATAACTGATAGAGATCAACGATCTCATATTTTAGATGCATAGGACAGCTGATAATTACATTGAAAAAGTAAAACAAACAATGTAGCACTATGCTCAATTAATTAATAAGGCAGGGATTTTTCCCCAAACAATCAACACTTTCATTTCATTTCATTTATTCATTTATTTCAGATAAAATACAATAATAAAAACGGTACAGTGTAAAAAATTGACAGGTATTTGCCTTAGAAGCAAAGTGCTTGTTAACGGCAAACCCATGTAAACAAAATCAAAATCAGAACAAAAGAAATTATTTGTATACATTACTTTAAGCATGGAAATCATACAACCCTCACAAGTTGAGGTTTTACATAATGAATCGAAATTGCAATATAAGAAACATAACCTAAATATTTAACAATAACAAGTACAGAAGACAACAACAACAAAAACACAACATCAATTACTCAATAATTAGTGAACAATTGAAGTTTAAAGATGCGTTTAAAGATCGTACAATTATTAATATTCTGCAAATCTGAGTTAAGTTTGTTCCATTCTACAACTCCCTGGTATTTTATTGAGCGCTGTAAAAATGACGCGTTCAGTTTCGGTAAATAAAATTTGTCTTTTCCCCTTGTATTAAGTCCATGGACATGTGAGTGCTTTTTAAAGAATGTATTAAAAACTTTAGGTAAGCGTTGGTGTAAAAAATTATGCATAAAAAGAACAACATTAAAGATACATTGTCAAGTATATTCAATAACTGCATTGATTTAAAAAGAGGTGCAGTATGAGCTCTAAAATGCATATTAAAACAAATTCTGATAGCTTTTTTTCTGTAAGATTAAGAGTCTTCTTAAATGTGAATTACTTGCACTTCCCCATACCAAATTGCAGTAGGTAAAATGTGGTAAAATAACAGACTTATATAACATTTGTAAGCGGTTCGTTATTCCGAAGGTTCGTTATTCCGAAGGTTCGTTATTCCGAACACGCAAATTTCCTATACCTGAGTGTTCGTTAATCCGAAAATGAAATAGGGTTCGTTAATCCGAACATTTGTTGCATTATTCCGAAGGTTCGTTATTCCGAAGGTTCGTTATTCCGAAGGTTCTTTATTCCGAAGGTTCGTTATTCCGAAGGTTCGTTATTCCGAAGGTTCGCTATTCCTAAAATGAAATCGGGTTCGTTATTCCGAAGGTTCGTTATTCCGAAGGTCCGTTATTCCGAGGGTTCGTTATTCCGAAGGTTCGCTATTCCTAAAATGAAATCGGGTTCGTTAATCCGAAAATTAATTTGGGTTTGTTATAATGCTATAATTTCATATAAAGAGATAAAATAAACTTGAATGTTTGATTGGTCTGGCCAAGGGAGGGAAAGGGGGAGGGGTATGCTTAATGCAGGCTGTAAATTAAATAAACAAAACACAAACTATAGTATTATAACAAGCCCGATTTAATTTTCGGAATAACGAACCCGATTTTATTTTCGGATCAACGAACCTTCGGAATAACGAACCTTCGGAATAACGAACCTTCGGAATAACGAACCTTCGGAATAACGAACCTTCGGAATAACGAACCTTCGGAATAACTGAACCTTCGGAATAACGAACCTTCGAAATAACGGACTGTAAGGATTTCAATGGCAAGAAAGAGCGTAACTTAAAAAGCATACCAATATACATACTAGTCTTTTTACATACATAATCAATGTGTTTTATCCAGGATAGTTTATTGTCTACAACAACGCCTAAAAAATTAATGCTTTCAATTTCTCAACAATTATATGATCAATTTGAAGTTGTGGAGTCTGTAACACCCTCTTCCAGTGCTGTAGTCGAGTCCACAAGTTCCGAGTCCGAGTCCCCAATGAAATAGCATGTTCCCATATGTTTTACATAGGGACTCGGCTCCGAGTCCGAGTCACGAGACCATCAAAAGCGAGTCCGAGTCCGGACTCGCTTCACCCTCTGATAATCAAACACCATATATTTAGTTGTTGACTTACAGGAACAAGTTCTAAAAGCAAACATGATTGCAATAATAATAATAATCAATAGCTTAATTCCTTGGAATCGCACCAGGTAGACAGCTCGATTTCATTGTGCACGCGATCTTTTCCGTCTGAATTCCTGAAAAATTACATGACCCTATTTCCATAGGCAGGAATTCACGCTTGTTTGATTTTATGTCGTCATCTGTTTTTAGAATTTGTTGAATGTGTGCGTAAGCCGTTTTAACATTTATTCCTTTTTCTTGATATCAAGAGTTACAAAATCATTTCTTGATAAATTATCAAGAATTCATTTCTTGATACATGTGTATCAAGCAAAAAATTCTTGATTCTTGCAGGGCGCATTTGTAAAGCAGTTTTGCATAACTGAACATCGAATTCTTGATATCAAGAAATCATTTTCTGTTGTTAACCAATGGTAATTCTTGATTTCAAGAAATCGAATTCTGGATATGAATTAATTTATTGATTTAAATAATTTTAATTATTGATATATAAAAACAGATTCTTGATATCAAGGATTGAACTATTGACATGAATGAATGTTTAAACGGCTTGCCATACGTGCGATCCGGCCCGACATGCGATCGACTCGAGATGAAATTGTTGAACATGTCCAAAACCTGGCGACCACAACCGACACCACCCTTGCGGACGCGAGCTATACAACGATCTGGTGCAGCCATTGGTGCCCACTTTATGACTTAAAGGGCATCAAGCGTGGGGATGCTACATAGCGGGTCGCCATTTTGAACTGGGTTAGTTTGCGCGCACCGCATGACACTGAGCTAACGTGCATTACGCACCGTGCGCAACGCGTATGCAAGATGGCGCCGCGCATCTCATTTGACGAATCTGAACTACCTTTAACCACAGCTCTCAGAGGATCGCTCCTATTCGGGCAAGATCGCTATGTGGAAATTGGGACAATGCATTTTTCAGGGGAAGTCGCCGAGAGATCGCTAAAGCCTAGTGCCCACTTAGCGATCTGGGCCTAGCGATCTAGAGCGATCTTGCCCGAATAGGAGCGATCCCCTGAGATCTGTGGTTAAAGGGACTTAAGCCTAGTGCCCATTTAACGATCTGGGCCTAGCGATCTAGAGCGATCTTGCCCGAATAGGAGCGATCCCCTGAGATCTGTGGTTAAGTCGCCAAGTGGGCACCAATGGCCGCACCAGATCGCTGTAACTCGCGTCCGCAAGGGTGGTTTCGGTTGCGGTCGCCGGGGTTTTGACATGTTCAAAAATCTGGCGACCAGGTCGGTCTCGATTGCATTCGCGGCGATCTGGTGCGATCTGGTGCGGCCATTGGTGCCCACTTTGCGACTTAACACAGATCTCAGGGGATCGCTCCTATTCGTACAAGATCGCATAGGCCTAGCGACCTTGGAATCATCAGTTCGCAGTGAGTCAGCCTAAAGCCCAGTGCCCATTAGGCGATCTGCGCTTGCGATCTAGCCCGAGTTGCTAGCGATCTCAGTTCGGTGTGAATCGCACCAGTTCGCCGCGAGTCAGCCCGATCTCATTGCGTACGCGATCATTTCGGTGCCCACTATGCGATCTCATGGCGACTTCCTATTGTCCCCATTTCAACGCATGCGCGCATCGTTGAAAATTAGAGCCAGGTTCGCTCTTGCTTGTCTTGACATCATAATACACTTTGCGAGTTTTTTTAATAAACCCAGTGCCCACCTTGCGATCTGCGCCTAGCGATCTTGCCCGAATAGGAGCGATCCCCTGAGATCTGTTTTTCAGTCGCAAAGTGGGCATCAATGGCCGCACCAGATCGTTGTAACTCGCGTCCGCAAGGGTGGTGTCGGTTGCGGTCGCAATGTTTTGGACATGTTTACAAATTTCGTTCTCGATCGCATGTCGGGCGGGATCGCACAAAAAAAGCCATTTGGGCAATTGTTCATATTTCCTGATATCAGGAATTCAAGTCTTGATATCAAGAATTCTGTTTTCAAATATCAATAATTAAATTCTTGATATCAGGAAATAAATTAATGATATCCAGAGTTCGATTTCTTGATATCCAGAGTCCGATTTCTTGATATCAAGAATTCGATTCCTTGATGCCAGGAGTTGAATTTTTGAAATCAGGAATTATCATTGGTAGCAACAGAAAATGGTTTCTTGATATCAAGAATTCAATGTTCAGTTATGCGAAACTGCTCTACAAAGGCGCCCTGCAAGAATCAAGAATTATTTTCTTGATATTTGTTTTGAATTGTTGATATAAATAAATGATTTGCTGTTGGTAACTCTTGATATCAAGAAAAGGAAATAAATGTTAATACGGCTAGCCATGCCTCGCCAACAAATTCAGAATTTAAAAAAGCGTGAATTCCTCGTTATTGTATTCCTTGACAATTGGTGGAAATAGGGGCCAAGCTATGACCCCAAGGAGGCCAAATTGAAAAGATCGCGTACACAATGGAATTAGGCTGACTCACTGCGAACTGATGATTCCAAGGTCGCTAGCCCTATGCGATCTTGTCCGAATAGGAGCGATCCCCTGAGATCTGTGTTAAGTCGCAAAGTGGGCACCAATGGCCGCACCAGATCGCACCAGATCGCCGCGAATGCGATCGAGACCGACCTGGTCGCCAGATTTTTGAACATGTCAAAACCCCGGCGACCGCAACCGACACCACCCTTGCGGACGCGAGAATTACAGCGATCAGGTGCGGCCATTGGTGCCCACTTGGCGACTTAACCACAGATCTCAGGGGATCGCTCCTATTCGGGCAAGATCGCTCTAGATCGCTAGGCCCAGATCGCCAGATGGGCACCGGGCTTTAGCTATTTCCACCCATTGTCAAGGAATACAATAAACGAGGAATTCACGCTTGTTTGATTCTGAATTTGTTGGCGAGTCATGGCTAGCCGTTTTAACATTTTTTTCCATTTCTTGATATCAAAAGTTACCATTGCTTAACAACAACAAATCATTTATTGATATCAACAATTAATTTCTTGATATCAAGAAAAGAATTCTTGATTCTTGCAGGGCGCCTTATTAGAGCAGTTTCGCATAACTGAACATTGAATTCCTGATATCAAGAAACCACTTTCTGTTGCTATCCAATGGCAATTCCTGATTTCAAGAATTCAACTCCTGGCATCAAGAAATCGAACTCTGGATATCATTAATTTATTTCCAGTTATTAATAATTTAATTATTGATATTATGAAAACAGAATTCCTGATATCAGGAAATATGAACTATTGCCCAAATGGCTTGCCATTTGTGCGATCCCGCCCGACATGCGATCGAGAACAAATTTTTTGAACATGTCCAAAACCTTGCGACCGCAACCGAAACCACCCTTGCGGACGCGAGTTACAGCGATCTGGTGCGGCCATTGGTGCTCACTTTGCAACTTAACCACATATCTCGGTGGATCGCTCCTATTCAGGCAAGATCTCTAGGCGCAAATCGCAGAGAGGACACTAGGCTTTAGAAAGCATGTGTTCTCCCCTTTACATGAATATGACATTGGTTATGAATATAATATTATCATGAAATATGCATGACATCCGAAAATGGGGCAAATTAGTCAGAAGAGAGATGTTGCAAAATGCAATGATATTGTCAAGAGTGTCCCCTCCTTTGCTTGGGAGAATAAAGACTATAGTGTTCTGAATGTAATTAAGTCGGTCATGCGTGAGTGTCAATGACATATTATCATACTTGTGTACAAGTCAAACATAATTATAATTTCTCCATCAGTCAGTACAACACATTACACGAACGTTGGCCTCAAATTCACAAAGACACATGTCATTATTATAAGTATAATTCGCCATTCGACACATGTCATTATTATATATTATAATTCGCCATTGACATCCACGCATGACCGACATAACATAATTCAGATCACTTTATTTTCTGAACAAACGGAGGGTACACTTTTAACAATATCAATGTATTTTGCAACATTTCACTTTTAACTTTGCACCATATTTAGGTGGCATGCAGATTCCATGATAAAGTATCCATATCAAGTGTCAGATCAATGTAAAGGGGGGGATACAAGGTTTCCGATGATACCAAATTCATGAACGATAATAATGTAATATGAGAGATACTAACGCTCAAACTTGAATTGCGAAACTTTTTGGCAGGGGTTTAGTTGCCCTCTGCCTACAGCAGTACAATAGTGGTAGTATCACATTCACACACTACTGTGAGTGGAAAAACCCATGCATACGAAATACTGAAGTTCAGCTGCGGCTATTATGGGGAAAACCATCGATACACACTGGATGTTATAATCACGCTGCATATTGCCGAATGCGTACCGGTGTGAAGTTAGACAGATATTCGATATTCGATATTCGGATATTCGAAATGCTCGGATATAATGTTCTTCGGTAACAAACGCATACGGATGGCGCAGCTAGCGCACGAGCGCGCGTACCTGCAGCTGATACTCACTGTAGATTCAAGAGGGGATAACTCACGTATCTCATCAAAAGAATAAAAAGGTCTCTGTAGAATGTTTATGTATAATGACCAGGACCATCATCGTTCATGACGGTCAAAAGGGTATAACTCACATATCTTTACAAAAGAGATACAGGTGTATATAATATTAGAATATCATAATTCCATATACATTACTAGTATATGGATATATGGGCCCTTTTTAGGTACCCTTCCCCTATTGACCGGGACCATCATTTAGTATCTGATAGATATGAAGATAACAAACATTTTGATATAGCGTTCATCCCGGTCAATAGGGGATAACTCACATATCTTTACAAAAGAGATACAGGTGTCATAATTCGATATACATTACTGTATTGGATATATGGGCCCTTTTGGGGTCCTTATCCCCTATTTACCGGGACCATCATTTATTATCTGATAGATATGAAGATAGCACACATTTTGATATAGCGTTCATCCCGGTCAATAGGGGATAACTCACATATCTCATCAAAAAAAGATACAGGTCTCCGTTGTATATCATAATTCGATATACATTACTGTATTGGATATATTGGCCCTTTTGGGGTCCTTATCCCCTATTGACCAGGACCATAATTTAGTATCTGATAGATATGAAGATAACTAACATTTAGATATAGCGTCCGTCCCGGTCAATAGGGGATAACTCACATATATTTTACAAAAGAGATACAGGTGTATATAGAATATCATAATTCGATATACATTACTGTATTGGATATATGGGCCCTTTTGGGGTCCTTATCCCCTATTGACCGGGAACATCATTTAGTATCTGATATATATGAAGATAGCACACATTTTTATATAGCGTTCATCCCGGTCAATAGGGGATAACTCACATATCTCATCAAAAAAAGATACAGGTCTCTGTTGTAAATCATAATTCGATATACATTACTGTATTAGATATATGGGCCCTTTTTGGGTCCTTATCCCCTATTGACCAGGACCATAATTTAGTATATGATAGATATGAAGATAACTAACATTTAGATATAGCGTCCATCCCGGTCAATAGGAGATAACTCACATATATTTTACAAAAGAGATACAGGTGTATATAGAATATCATAATTCGATATACATTACTGTATTGGATATATGGGCCCTTTTGGGGTCCTTATCCCCTATTGACCGGGACCATCATTTAGTATCTGATAGATATGAAGATAATAAACATTTTGATATAGCGTTCATCCCGGTCAATAGGGGATAACTCACATATCTTTACAAAAGAGATACAGGTGTATATAGAATATCATAATTCCATATACATTACTAGTATATGGGTATATGTGCCCTTTTTAGGTACCCTTCCCCTATTGACCGGGACCATCATTTAGTATAGATAGATATGAAGATAACAAACATTTTGATATAGCGTTCATCCCGGTCAATAGGGGATAACTCACATATCTTTACAAAAGAGATACAGGTGTATATAGAATATCATAATTCCATATACATTACTAGTATATGGGTATATGTGCCCTTTTTAGGTACCCTTCCCCTATTGACCGGGACCATCATTTAGTATCTGATAGATATGAAGATAACAAACATTTTGATATAGCGTTCATCCCGGTCAATAGGGGATAACTCACATATCTCATCAAAAAAAGATACAGGTCTCTGTTGTAAATCATAATTCGATATACATTACTGTATTAGATATATGGGCCCTTTTGGGGTCCTTATCCCCTATTGACCAGGACCATAATTTAGTATATGATAGATATGAAGATAACTAACATTTAGATATAGCGTCCATCCCGGTCAATATGGGATAACTCACATATGTTTTACAAAAGAGATACAGGTGTATATAGAATATCATAATTCGATATACATTACTGTATTGGATATATGGGCCCTTTTGGGGTCCTTATCCCCTATTGACCGGGAACATCATTTAGTAGTATCTGATAGATATGAAGATAATAAACATTTTGATATAGCGTTCATCCCGGTCAATAGGGGATAACTCACATATCTTTACAAAAGAGATACAGGGGTATATAGAATATCATAATTCGATATACATTACTGTATTGGATATATGCATGGGCCCTTTTGGGGTCCTTATCCCCTATTGACCGGGAACATCATTTAGTATCTGATAGATATGAAGATAATAAACATTTTGATATAGCGTTCATCCCGGTCAATAGGGGATAACTCACATATCTCATCAAAAAAAGATACAGGTCTCTGTTGTAAATCATAATTCGATATACATTACTGTATTAGATATATGGGCCCTTTTGGGGTCCTTATCCCCTATTGACCGGGACCATCATTTAATATCTGATAGATATGAAGATAATAAACATTTTGATATAGCTTTCATCCCGGTCAATAGGGGATAACTTACATATCTCATCAAAAAAGATACAGGTCTCCGTTGTATATCATAATTCGATATACATTACTGTATTGGATATATGGGCCCTTTTGTGGTCCTTATCCCCTATTGACCGGGACCATCATTTAGTATCTAATAGATATGAAGATAATAAACATTTTGATATAGCGTTCATCTCGGTCAATAGGGGATAACTCACATATCTTTACAAAAGAGATACAGGTGTATATAGAATATCATAATTCCATATACATTACTAGTATATGGATGTATGGGCCCTTTTGGAGTCATTATCCCCTATTGACCGGGACCATCATTTATTATCTGATAGATATGAAGATACAAAAACATTTTGATATAGCGTTCATCCCGGTAAATAGGGGATAACTCATATATCTTTACAAAAGAGATACATGTGTATATAGAATATCATAATATCAACCCTATGGGTGCACCAAGCTAATTTTCACCAGACCAGATACGCATTTATACACCTGGGTAGAGAGCAGCAATGTGGATTAAATGCCTTGCTGAAAGGCAAACGGAGTGGGCAGGGTTCGAACTCGAGGTCTCACGATCAGAAAGCACGCGCTCTACCGATCTTGCCACACCACTCCACTCCAGTTACGCCACTGGGGAGTCCGAAAATTTAGTAAGTTTGTAATAATATACTGCAAACGTCAAGGTAATCTTACGGGTATGATTAATTCGTATCATGTTGTGTATTTTAGTGTAAATGTTTGGATAGGTATACGAATTTCAGAGGAAATGATTTCGGAGGTATATGTGAAATTAAAAATGTTTGCCGAAGCAAAATTGTTTTTATTCATAGCGAGATACACCTGTATCATAATGGATCTGAGATTTATGATTTTAGAACAGTTTTGAGAAGTAAATGAACTTTCGCCTAAATAGAAAATTGTAGGGGAAAGATGATTTATTTGTATGTTAACGAACACCAAAAACGCATTGTGTATAATTGGATTAAATAAATCAAAGTTTATTTCGGTGTCTGTTGATTTTGGTTAAGCATTTGATACAATAAATCACGACATCCTTTTAGGATAGTTAACAGTTAGAATAATGTGTCATGATATCTTAGAGTCAATGCAATCAGTTAGTGCAACACAATTGATCAACAGTCTTCAATTATAGTGTTGGGTGCCCGGGCACGGATACTTTTTGATCTCTATATTAGTAATGACTAGATCATCAAATTATTTGAATGTAAGACTGATTGCTGATTCTTTTTATACTTGTACCTATTTTTACGATTAACAAATTAATGATCACATGTAAATTACTTATGAATTTACTGGTCAGATATATGTTACAAACAAATATAATACGTAATTGATTTTTAAAAAGCGTTATTGTGTAGCGTGGTCCAAATAAAAAACGGAACATCAGATTACTTTTCCAAAAACATTTGGACAGACTAGATGGTTTAACCAGATGGGGAATCTTTCACATAGAAAATTAAACCAATGTACGCATTATTTTGTTATGGCGTTGTCGTTCTGGGGCACATAATTATCAGGTTGCAAGTTTGGCCATCTTGAACTCGACACTTTGGCCTGATTTTATGATTTCACTTACATGTACATAGTATGCGTATAAAAGAGGTTGGGGTTAGACTGCAGCCCTTTTGAAAACATCAATATTCGGGCAAAAGACAAAACAATCGGGCAAAAGCATGTCATATTGGGGCAAGCTCATATCTTATCCATGCAGGCTGACTCATGCAATATGCGTGTAAAAGGGTGTCATATCTGAAATGTTACATTATTTGTTGTTGTTCAGACATCTTTTATTTTCTGGCTTGTCAGTTCAAAATAGGAATGGTGATATTCGGACAAAATACATGGTCCCTGACGAAAACAAAAATGCGGCGTATACGCCCATTTGCTAGTCCGCAGGTCAAAGAAGTATACGATACATCTTTGTTTAAGTGCTTTTATTGGCTAGACTGCAATTCATAATGAATGCTTTAATGACAATGCAAATTCGGATCTAGTTACTTTGTTGACATGCGCAAAAATTGATATATTAATATGTAAATTAGTTTTATCAATTGATTTGTCCTCGGGTATGTCACTTCAATCGTAAATATCTTTTTTAACGAACGAGAAATTTGATTATATTGGTAATACGAATACCATAAGTTACGCGACATAACCACTAGAGTTTCTAGTGAGATGTGTCGAATTAGAAAATGCATTTGGTCAATTTCGACGATTCAGGTATATGGGGTCACTGTAACTATATCCGTGTATATATTAGTCGCCTTGTCACTTAGTTATAGCAAATGTGTCGTTTCATTTTATTTCAACCACCATGTATTATGAACACTTTGGACACTTTTACCAATTAATGTTTTAATAACATTTGTACAATGACATTTATTGCATGGTGTAAGTGAAGGTGGGCTCCTAGCAATGATGAAAAGCTCACTTTTGGTTCAGAAGGCGTTGCACGAAATAATTTTGTGTGAGGTTGTCAAAAACTGAGTGTAAAATTTGATAAAGCATAACATTTTCAGAATAAACCTTATTTGATCAAAATCGGTTCAGAAACAGATGAAATATCAATCAATATTTGTAAAAAAGTGTATAAAATGCAAATACTTTCTTTTATGTACAAAAGAGGTTTTTCTTTAGTTGTTGATGACTAGATCCCTTATCAAAATATTGGTATTGATTTTGAGCAATTACTTTTAAAAGTATAAGAGCTTTCTTTATGCACCTTGTATCAATCACTATGTATGCGGGTCTTGGGGTATACATTTTAGGAACTCTTAAAAATCTTTTTTTTTATTTGTACATGTATATCAATATGTAGATATTTCCCGAACTATGTGAACTAATTATCTCGCTGTTATTTATTTGAACATTACTATTACAAGATGCTTACAACGGGAGATATATATATATAATAATAGAAATATGAGATATGATATTTCGAAAATTGTGCTCTGCGAAGTTAGTAATTACCCAATGGACTAGGTTTATACGGTTCTGTACCTATAGGGGGTGTTTCACTTTTTTTGAATAATTAGGTCATATTTGAAAAGGAACGTGATACTAAATTCAACTTACTTTATTTGATCAAAATCGGTACAGAAACTTAGCTATTTAGTAATAATGCCTATACTTTTCGAAAATGTATATATTTACCAAAGTGGCTTTAATATAGTTTTTGATCATTAACCAGACATAACATTCACAATTTGTATAGGAAAGAAATGAAACTGGTCGGAAACATACAGATGGGCGAGAGGGCGCCCTCTTTTTTAACGGCAGCTTTCCAAATGAAGACAGCCTGCTTTCGAACCTTCTATATGTTTTTTTTTAATATACCATTCTAAAAATATGGTTCAATATGGAGAAATGTATACAAGTGTAAGTTAATAAAAATTAATGTTTGCCAGAACTTTACTGTCCCTAACTTAGCTTATGCGGCATTAAATATGTTATATATGTGTGTTTATTTTTCAGTTCGGGTGTTATATTCATCTGGTCAATGCATGATACATGTACATAATTCGTATAGCAAGTTATATTGTCTTTTCATGAGTGATCGCCGAAATTAAATTGAAAACTTACATTTAAAACCAAGACAAGGGGTCCCGCGCCCCATTAAAAATGTGTGTTATTTCGTTTTTATCATTATACAGATTCGTTTTTACATTTCAGATTTCTTTTTCATTCATTTTTTAATCAATCAATCAATCAATCAATCAATCAATCAATCAATCAATCAATCAATCAATCAATCAATCAATCAATCAATCAATCAATCAGTCATGATAATGAACATAATGTTCTTTGTCTTCAAACTCTAGGTTAAAGAACGTGTGTAGGTGTATAACGTATGTATATTATGGCTGTGTGTGTGTGTGTGTGTGTGTGTGTGTGTGTGTGTGTGTGTGTGTGTGTGTGCGTGTGTGTGTGTGCGCGTGTGTGTGTGTGTGTGTGTGTGTGTGTGTGTTGTGCATGTGTGTGTGTGTATGTAAAGTATGTGTGTGTTAGCGTATGTGTGTTTGTATTATACTTTTTCAAACATATTAGATAAATAAAAAGGGGGCAAGAAGATCATAGAGTGAATGAACAATACATGTTTGTAGTGTACGTCGTGTATTGTGTGAAGTGCGAACCACATCGAAAAACGTATAATGTGCATAATAATTACATAATGATAAACATATCGGATAAGGAAATATTACAGGGTAACACTATCCAGTGGCCATCTACCATATAATTTCTATCATAATTATGTAAAACATAATGGAACCTGACCAGAAATACAAATGAGGGTTTGTACGTGAGAGACTGCTTTTTATCCATAGTTTCATGGATGTAGCCTTATTATAACAAGCTTATGCGGCTTCGATATTGTTTCCGATAATCTCTCTTTGAATGTTTACACATGTGAAACAAAAACACAATCACAAATTCACTTTTGATCCAAATGGATTGTATCTGTCAGGTGTTTCAGACTCTGTTTTCAGATCAGAGCCGTATGTCTAGATTCATTCTATTTAGTAAAGTTGTATACAAATGTATTTGTACGGATATTTCAGATGTCTGCATAGCGCCCTCTTGCTAAACAGCTGCCATTAAAACAGTCTTCACATACAAATAAAGTAATTGCTTACATTATCATATTATGAATACATTAATACATCGGATGAGAAAGCATGTTTTGGGAAACAATCCTTGGTAATAAGCATATATCATTATCATCATTTAGAACGTGAAGTAGTAGTATAGTAATATTATTATTATTAATATTGTAGTAGTAGTAGTAGTAGTAGTAGTAGTAGTAGTAGTAGTAGTAGTAGTAGTAGTAGTAGTAGTAGTAGTAGTAGTAGTAGTAGTAGTAGTAGTAGTACTAGTAGTAGTAGAGTAGTAGTAGAAGTAGTAGTAGTAGTAGTAGTAGTAGTAGTAGTAGTAGTAGTAGTAGTAGTAGTAGTAGTAGTAGTAGTAGTAGTAGTAGTAGTAGTAGTAGTAGTAGTAGTAGTAGTAGTAGTAGTCCCGGTCATTGGGGGATGGGTACCAAAAAAGGGCCCCTATATCCGATATTGTAATGTGTATGGAATTATGATATTATATAGACACCTGTATCTTTTTTGTAAAGATATTGAGTTATCCCCTTTTGACCGGGATGAAAGCTATATCAAAATGTTTGGTATATTCATATCTATCAGATATCAGATGATGGTCCCGGTCATTGGGGGATGGGTACCAAAAAAGGGCCCCTATATCCGATATTGTAATGTGTATGGAATTATGATATTATATAGACACCTGTATCTTTTTTGTAAAGATATTGAGTTATCCCCTTTTGACCGGGATGAAAGCTATATCAAAATGTTTGGTATATTCATATCTATCAGATATCAGATGATGGTCCCGGTCATTGGGGGATGGGTACCAAAAAAGGGCCCCTATATCCGATATTGTAATGTGTATGGAATTATGATATTATATAGACACCTGTATCTTTTTTGTAAAGATATTGAGTTATCCCCTTTTGACCGGGATGAACGCTATATCAAAATGTTTGGTATATTCTTATCTATCAGATATTAGATGATGGTCCCGGTCATTGGGGGATGGGTACCAAAAAAGGCCCCCTATATCCGATATTGTAATGTGTATGGAATTATGATATTCTATAGACACCTGTATCTTTTTTTGTAAAGATATTGAGTTATCCCCTTTTGATCGGGATGAACGCTATATCAAAATGTTTGGTATATTCTTATTTATCAGATACCAGATGATGGTCCCGGTCAGTGGGGGATGGGTACCAAAAAAAGGGCCCATATATCCGATATTGTAATGTGTATGGAATTATGATATTCTATTAGACACCTGTATCTGTTTTTGTAAAGATATTGAGTTATCCCCTTTTGACCGGGATGAACGCTATATCAAAATGTTTGGTATATTCTTATCTTGACTATCAGATACCAGATGATGGTCCCGGTCATTGGGGGATGGGTACCAAAAAAGGGCCCATATATCCGATATTGTAAGGTGTATGGAATTATGATATTCTATTAGACACCTGTATCTGTTTTTGTAAAGATATTGAGTTATCCCCTTTTGACCGGGATAAAACGCTATATCAAAATGTTTGGTATATTCTTATATATCAGATCTATCAGATAACAGATGAGGGTCCCGGTCATTGGGGGATGGGTACCACAAAAGGGGCCATAATTATATCCGATATTGTAATGTGTATGGAATTATGATATTCTATAGACACCTGTATCTTTTTTGTAAAGATATTGAGTTATCCCCTTTTGACCGGGATGAACGCTATATCAAAATGTTTGGTATATTCGTATCTATCAGATATCAGATGATGGTCCCGGTCATTGGGGGATGGGTACCAAAAAAGGGCCCCTATATCCGATATTGTAATGTGTATGGAATTATGATATTCTATTAGACACCTGTATCTTTTTTTGTAAAGATATTGAGTTATCCCCTTTTGACCGGGATGAACGCTATATCAAAATGTTTGGTATATTCTTATCTATCAGATATTAGATGATGGTCCCGGTCATTGGGGGATGGGTACCAAAAAAGGCCCCCTATATCCGATATTGTAATGTGTATGGAATTATGATATTCTATAGACACCTGTATCTTTTTTGTAAAGATATTGAGTTATCCCCTTTTGATCGGGATGAACGCTATATCAAAATGTTTTGTATATTCTTATCTATCAGATACCAGATGATGGTCCCGGTCATTGGGGGATGGGTACCAAAAAAGGGCCCATATATCCGATATTGTAATGTGTATGGAATTATAATATTCTATTAGACACCTGTATCTGTTTTTGTAAAGATATTGAGTTATCCCCTTTTGACCGGGATGAACGCTATATCAAAATGTTTGGTATATTCTTATATAGCAGATAACAGATGATGGTCCCGGTCATTGGGGGATGGGTACCAAAAAATGGCCCATATATCCGATATTGTAATGTGTATGGAATTATGATATTCTATTAGACACCTGTATCTGTTTTTGTAAAGATATTGAGTTATCCCCTTTTGACCGGGATGAACGCTATATCAAAATGTTTGTTAAATTCCTATCTATCAGATAACAGATGATGGTCCCGGTCATTGGGGGATGGGTACCACAAAAGGGGCCATAATTATATCCGATATTGTAATGTGTATGGAATTATGATATTCTATAGACACCTGTATCTTTTTTGTAAAGATATTGAGTTATCCCCTTTTGACCGGGATGAACGCCATATCAAAATGTTTGGTATATTCGTATCTATCAGATATCAGATGATGGTCCCGGTCATTGGGGATGGGTACCAAAAAAGGGCCCCTATATCCGATATTGTAATGTGTATGGAATTATGATATTCTATTAGACACCTGTATCTTTTTTTGTAAAGATATTGAGTTATCCCCTTTTGACCGGGATGAACGCTATATCAAAATGTTTGGTATATTCTTATCTATCAGATATTAGATGATGGTCCCGGTCATTGGGGGATGGGTACCAAAAAAGGCCCCCTATATCCGATATTGTAATGTGTATGGAATTATGATATTCTATAGACACCTGTATCTTTTTTTGTAAAGATATTGAGTTATCCCCTTTTGATCGGGATGAACGCTATATCAAAATGTTTGGTATATTCTTATCTATCAGATACCAGATGATGGTCCCGGTCATTGGGGGATGGGTACCAAAAAAAGGGCCCATATATCCGATATTGTAATGTGTATGGAATTATGATATTCTATTAGACACCTGTATCTGTTTTTGTAAAGATATTGAGTTATCCCCTTTTGACCGGGATGAACGCTATATCAAAATGTTTGGTATATTCTTATCTTGACTATCAGATACCAGATGATGGTCCCGGTCATTGGGGGATGGGTACCAAAAAAGGGCCCATATATCCGATATTGTAATGTGTATGGAATTATGATATTCTATTAGACACCTGTATCTGTTTTTGTAAAGATATTGAGTTATCCCCTTTTGACCGGGATAAAACGCTATATCAAAATGTTTGGTATATTCTTATCTTGACTATCAGATACCAGATGATGGTCCCGGTCATTGGGGGATGGGTACCAAAAAAGGGCCCATATATCCGATATTGTAATGTGTATGGAATTATGATATTCTATTAGACACCTGTATCTGTTTTTGTAAAGATATTGAGTTATCCCCTTTTGACCGGGATGAACGCTATATCAAAATGTTTGGTATATTCCTATATATCAGATAACAGATGATGGTCCCGATCATTGGGGGATGGGTACCAAAAAAGGCCCCCTATATCCGATATTGTAATGTGTATGGAATTATGATATTCTATAGACACCTGTATCTTTTTTTGTAAAGATATTGAGTTATCCCCTTTTGATCGGGATGAACGCTATATCAAAATGTTTGGTATATTCTTATCTATCAGATACCAGATGATGGTCCCGGTCATTGGGGGATGGGTACCAAAAAAGGGCCCATATATCCGATATTGTAATGTGTATGGAATTATGATATTCTATTAGACACCTGTATCTGTTTTTGTAAAGATATTGAGTTATCCCCTTTTGACCGGGATGAACGCTATATCAAAATGTTTGGTATATTCTTATATATCAGATAACAGATGATGGTCCCGGTCATTGGGGGATGGGTACCAAAAAGGGCCCATATATCCGATATTGTAATGTGTATGGAATTATGATATTCTATTAGACACCTGTATCTGTTTTTGTAAAGATATTGAGTTATCCCCTTTTGACCGGGATGAACGCTATATCAAAATGTTTGGTATATTCTTATATATCAGATAACAGATGATGGTCCCGGTCATTGGGGGATGGGTACCAAAAAAGGGCCCATATATCCGATATTGTAATGTGTATGGAATTATGATATTCTATTAGACACCTGTATCTGTTTTTGTAAAGATATTGAGTTATCCCCTTTTGACCGGGATGAACGCTATATCAAAATGTTTGGTATATTCTTATCTTGACTATCAGATACCAGATGATGGTCCCGGTCATTGGGGGATGGGTACCAAAAAAGGGCCCATATATCCGATATTGTAATGTGTATGGAATTATGATATTCTATTAGACACCTGTATCTGTTTTTGTAAAGATATTGAGTTATCCCCTTTTGACCGGGATAAAACGCTATATCAAAATGTTTGGTATATTCTTATATATCAGATAACAGATGATGGTCCCGGTCATTGGGGGATGGGTACCAAAAAGGGCCCATATATCCGATATTGTAATGTGTATGGAATTATGATATTCTATTAGACACCTGTATCTGTTTTTGTAAAGATATTGAGTTATCCCCTTTTGACCGGGATGAACGCTATATCAAAATGTTTGGTATATTCTTATATATCAGATAACAGATGATGGTCCCGGTCATTGGGGGATGGGTACCAAAAAGGGCCCATATATCCGATATTGTAATGTGTATGGAATTATGATATTCTATAGACACCTGTATCTGTTTTTGTAAAGATATTGAGTTATCCCCTTTTGACCGGGATGAACGCTATATCAAAATGTTTGGTATATATTCGTATCTATCAGATAGCAGATGATGGTCCCGGTCATTGGGGGATGGGTACCAAAAAAGGGCCCATATATCCGATATTGTAATGTGTATGGAATTATGATATTCTATAGACACCTGTATCTGTTTTTGTAAAGATATTGAGTTATCCCCTTTTGACCGGGATGAACGCTATATCAAAATGTTTGGTATATTCGTATCTATCAGATAGCAGATGATGGTCCCGGTCATTGGGGGATGGGTACCAAAAAAGGGCCCATATATCCGATATTGTAATGTGTATGGAATTATGATATTCTATAGACACCTGTATCTTTTTTGTAAAGATATTGAGTTATCCCCTTTTGACCGGGATGAACGCTATATCAAAATGTTTGTCATATTCATATCTATCAGATAACAGATGATGGTCCCGGTTAATAGGGGATGGGTACCTAAAAAGGGCCCATGTATTTGTAACGTATATTGAATTCTGATATATTCTACAGAGACCTGTATCTCCTTTTTGATGAGACTGTGGGGGAGATATGTGAGTTATCCCCCTTTTGCTATATCAAAATGGTCGTTATATATTTATAATTATCAGATAATAGATGAAGGTCCCGGTCAATATCAGATGGGATCATATAAACAAACCCATATCCCATATGTTTACGCGTAATTATGATATTTTGCAAATAACTATTGTTTTTTTTTTAAATAAGATATTTGAGTTATCTCCTTTTGACCAGGATACAAGTAATATAAAAATATTTGTAGTATTCATACGTCTATCACTGGCCGATTATGGTCCTGTTCGCGTTGAAATGGGCCCGTATGTACATGAGACATAGTAGCCCAATAATCTTTTTAATGAGATATGTGAGTTACCCCCTTTTGCCTAGGCTCAGTCGAACATTGTACGAATATAAAACTGGCTTTATTTAAGCGCGCGCACCTCGAATATTCGAATATCCGAATATCAAACTGGCTTCATATTCGCACGTCGAATATCCGAATATCGAATGTCGAATATCTGTCTAACTTCACACCGTTGACGTTGAAGCCGCCACAAATATCTAAAAGTATACACCCAAGACAAAAGGTGCTCCATTCACTCCAGTGGCGTAGACAGGTTCTTACACCTGGGGGGGATGAAATTTTTCTCCGGCCGAGCCCACCTGCCAAAATGTTTCGAGACCGAGGGAATTGGGGCAAAATTGGGCAAAGACCTAAGGGGGCTCACGATTTTTTTTTGTGCAGGGGCTCATGCCCGACCACACTCACAGGGTTGCCAACTTTGAGCCGGGTGAGAGTGAGATAATGCGAGGGAGCGAAGCGACTGAGTGGGGGGAGGGTGTGGGAGGGGTGTCACCCCTCCCACCGTATGGAGCTTTTGCATTTTTTGACTTGAAATTGTGCAATCTGGTGCATACCTAGATAGGAAATCTGGTAAAGCGTGTTATGATTTGGGGGAGGGTGTGGGAGGGGGGTGTCCCCCCCCCCCCCCCCACGGTAAGGAGCTTTTGCATTTTTGAACTTGAAATTGTGCAATCTGGTGCATACCTAGATAGGAAATCTGGTAAAGCGTATTATGATTTGGGGGAGGGTGTGGGAGGGGGGTGTCCCCCCTCCCACGGTAAGGAGCTTTTGCATTTTTGGACTTGAAAATGTGCAATCTGGTGCATACCTAGATAGGAAATCTGGTAAAGCGTGTTATGATTTGGGGGAGGGTGTGGGAGGGGGTGTTCCCCCTCCACGGTAGGGAGCTTTTGCATTTTTGGACTTTAAATTGTGCAATCTGGTGCATACCTAGTTAGGAAATTCGGGGAGTAAGATTGACTGCATCTAAGAAAACGTGTTATGATTTGGGGGGAGGGTGTGGGAGGGGGTGTCCCCCCTCCCACGATAGGGAGCTTTTACATTTTTGGACTTGAAATTGTGCAATCTGGTGCATACCTAGATAGAAAATTCGGGAGTAAGATTGACTGCATCTGTGTAAGCATGATATGACTTGATCGACCAGAAATTTTCAATATATTTTTCACGAAGAAAACAAATAATTGACACACTAATAAATGTTTACCCCAACACACACACATAACAGGTCAAACATAAACCATATGCCACATAGCCTACAGCCACGAATGAGTGCCGATTGAGCGAAGCGACCGAGGGCTGGGGCAGAGCCATATGGGGAGGTTTTGGGAGGGGTTAAAAGCTGTTGCATTTATATACTTGAAATGGTACAATTTGGTGCACGTCACACAAGCAGCCAGAGCAATGCCGATGTAGGCACACGGGAACTACATGCCCGGTAGAAAAAAAAAGTACTCACCCCAGATACACAGGTTACATAACAAACTGAGATAATCTGTTCGCGCGCGAAGCGCGCAGCGAAAACTTTGATGTATAAATTAGATTTTGAATGTTAGAATTAACAAGTCTTAGCTCATACATTGTTTACCACTCACACACACAAACACACACACCTACACCGTTCAAACACACACAAACAAAAACAAAAATATTTTCCTAAAACCTGGGGGGGATGATTGTACACGTCATCCCCCCCACCTTGTGAGGTGGGGGGGATGCATCCCCCTCATCCCCCGTTGTCTACGCCCCTGATTCACTCGGTAAATCGATTCACTCGAATGAATTGAGCACTTTTGTCTTGGGTGCACTTTTAACACTGTCGCTTGCTTCATGAAGAGGGCGCTGTTTCTATATCCAGTATTTTGTAATCGATGGGGAAAACTCAGGTATTCATAGTTCCGACCTTGGGGGTAAAGTTGAACTGAACTGTAATATCTATTATGGAAATCCGTTAGTTTTTTTTTGTAAAATAAGTGATACAGTTCGTATGAAAAAGCATAAAGTTTTATATAAGTTATATTTTGTTGTTATTAAGGAGCCTTAAAATAATAAATATATTTTGTTTGTTAGATTCTCAAAATTAATACTGTAGCATAATTCATAATAATAATCGTTGTTAAACACCCCTACATATTATTGTAAATAGCAACCAACATTACGCGGCAACTAGGCATATACAGCTTGCGTTGAGTTTTGGACAGGATCAGCATTTATCTTCGTTGCTTCAAGCCTTGATTTTTGTTAAGGATTGCCCCAAAAAATAACATTTCAATTTCGCTCCAGTGAAGGTAAATAACATTACTAGTTATTTGTCCTTTTTAGTGTGTTTGGTGTTTTCGTATCCATGTGAAAGTACATGCAATCAGGACTAGTACATATTGATTCCAGGAGGTACATGATTGTGAAATGTGATAATTGGTCCTCATATGATGTCATTGGTACGTACGCCTACCCGTGCATGAGATCAATGCAATAAGGCTGGCTTTGCTTTCCGAATTTGACTAAATTTAGGCTAAATCATGCAAATATAAGTGTGTTCAGTATTCATAACAGCTACTCAGCATGTTTTTTGTGTTATTTGTAAACTGTAAAAGTCGATCAGTGTTAGTTCAGAAGAACGTGCATGAGACGTAACATTTATCATTCGGAGATATTGTTTACATGCTTTTATGTTACAAATACAATGTACATGTATTATTATAAACAATTGCTCTCGAAGTACTGCTTTATTTGGGGTTTACATACTGTTTTAGCTTGACTTTGTCATTCCTTTCTTGATCTCCTGTGCTGAACTACTAATAGTTTCAAAATTCTAAAATGTGTCAAACAGGGTGATCAAATCTCTCCGAAACTCTTTACAGCAGCCATGAAATACGTCTTTAGAAACCTGGATTGGTAATCGAGAGGAATTACAATAAATGGGGAATATTTGAATCATTTAAGGTTTGCAGATGACATTCTGCTTGCTAGTCATGATCCTCTGGAACTACAGACAATGATCCAGGAGTTGAGTGTAGAGATTAAAAAGGCAGGACTCAAAATGAACATTAAAAAGACGAAAGTAATGATGTCAACAATATCAGTGATAATTATGTCTCTATAATAAAAACAAAAATAAATAAATAAATTTAAAAAAACGTTCTTCTCAACCAGCTAGTGCGATTATAAATCTCATGTGGATATTGGTATTACAATATTATATTCCTTCAGCTTTCTCTTCATCTCTATTTTGCTCTCGAAATACTGCTTTCTTTGGGGTTTACCTACTGTTTTTCTTGACTTTGTCATTCCTTTCTTGATCTCATGTGCTGATTACCTTGTATGTTTTATATGGTGTTCATCAGTTTGTGTGTTGCGATAGGGGTTAAAGGGGAAGTTCAATTTCTGCACATCACAATTTGTAGTGAGGTAATGAAAAACTGAGTGTCTAATTTGAGAAAACATGCGATTTCAATGGCAGAATAAACTTAATTTGGTCAAAATCGGTCCAGAAACAGCTGAAATATCAATAAATATATCCGGTCTTATAAATATTTGGGGCCCAAATAATTAGAATGATGATTTTGTTTCTTCTAAAAGTTAACAAAATGCTTACACTTTCAAAACTGTTCAAAAGCGTTGTTTAAATAGTTGTTGATGTTCTCTATATTAATCATTATTTCAATAAAACATCACATAATTGTGTATGAATAATGGTTGAAACTAATGCCTTATTTGAAAGCGCCCTCTTGTGTTTTAATGGCGCTTTTTGAATGAAAACAGGCTGTTTACTTTATAGTTGTTTGTATTTTTGTTATACGTTTCGAGCATGGTGGAGTGATAACTATTAGTTTATTATGTTACTGTCCTGGGCCCCGAAGCAGAAAGAGATACAATTGATTGTATAAGTTGCAATTCGTCGTAAGTCAGATCATGTGTTCTAGATGCCCAAATCTGATTGCTTGAAACGCGTAAATTTTCTGACTTACGATCAATCGTAACTTACAATCGATTGTATCTCTTTCTGCAACGGGACACTGGTTTGGTTACTAAAGTTCAGCCTTACCAAAACTGTACTACCCATTTGACAAAATCATTCAACAGGATATATGGAACAAGTTCCTACTCAGTGGAATGAATCTAAAGTTATCATACTGTTGAAAAAAGGAGATACAAAAGACAAAGAATTACAGACCCATTGGTTTACTTCCTCACATGTACAAGGTTTTCACAGAAATCATTCTTTCAAGAATCCACAGACAGCTAAATAAAAATCAGCCAAGAGAACAGGCAGGCTTTCGAGCAGGATTCAGAACATCAGATCTTCTACACACTTAAGTCAGATAATTGAAAAGGCGAAGGAATATCGTTTGGACATCTGTCTTGGATTCGTAGATAACGAGAAAGCCTTCGATAGTTTAGACCACCAGTCACTATTAGATGCTCTACAGAAGCAGATAGACGATGAGAAATACATCCACCTCAACATGCTCAACAAAGCTATTTACAAAGACCCTAGCGCCAAAATTTATCTGGAGAATACTATTACTAATATATGGTTTCAAAATTCTAAAAGGTGTCAGACAGGGTGATCCAATCTCTCCGAAACTCTTTACAGC
>JBAMJV010011348.1:0-25742 GCA_037951105.1 Echinarachnius parma
AAAAAGTAACTTCTTTCTATGGCATTTTAAATTCAATTGTGGCGCCCCCAGCCAGTGGTTAGTGGGGGCACACTTTATGTATTTCTTTGTTTTCCAAAAATGTCGCCCTATAATAATTTTATTTCCTTTTTTATAATCAAAACAGCTAACAGACTTCGCAGATCACAATGGCTTGGACGATAGTGAGCTGAAATCGCGTAAACTAAGAGAAAGGAACTTGTTCCATGAAAAGAAAGGCTTGATCATACAACGCCTTACATTCCAAAGTTTAAAGCCACACGTTTTGTGTCACTAATAGTGCTATATATACCATTCATTTTTAACTTTATAATAGTCAGGAACTAGGGCTATATAGGCTACCTCATGATGACGAACCGCCATCTACCAGATCAGATTAATCAGAAAAAGAAGGTCTTTTTCTCTATAATATGGTACCTGACTACAAGATGGTTTCATGAATAGGACATGCATCCAAAGTTGTGGTTGTTATTAGCTGCATATTATGGCCGTTTTTGTTTTAACTCACGGGAGTCACCCGAGCCCCCCCCCCCCCCCCCCCCCCCCCCCCACCCACACACCCTGCCTCCTTCGCCTACTGTATACCCTCTCCGCCTCGTAAACCAATAATTATAATCAGAAATTTAGAGATTCGACAGTCGTCTGACAATCAATTATAAACGAATCTCCTCCTAGGGGTGCTCCTTTAGCACGGCGCTCTTCGCAGTGTTTCCCTGGTGACCCTGAACAGAATCTTCGCTGTGCTTCGTAGTGCTTCGCAGTGCTCTTCGCAGTGCTTCATAGTGTTTCTTAGTGCTTCGTAGTGCTTCGCGTGTTTTAGTAGGACCGACACCACGTGTTTCTGTTTACCAGCAAGCAGCTGGAGAGGTACCATCGATCGGAGTCTCGTCGCCCGGGCGGCGCGGCGCCGCCGTGCCGGCCGGCAGTGCACTCACGGGCTAACCTCTGCTGCAAAAGCGAGACAGGCTGGCGACATGAAAATTGCTGCTTCTGGAAATTGCTGCATCAACGTGAAACGAGACTGACATTTATTTATCTAAGGTGAGTATATGCATAATTTGGAAAGAGTTCATAGACATAATAGAGTCTACCTACCGGTATATTTGGCGTTTTCTGACTTAAAAGTTTGGGATGTTTGTTACGTGTCCCACATGTTGATATTCATGTTAGTGTAATATTGTAAAGTATTAGCTAAAATAATGTAGAGTGTAGTACCACCTGAGTGGACCATTAATTTACCAAGTAGGTAGTACAAACTATAAGACTCAGTCATAGTCATACGGAACATCCAAGAACATAACTTTTTAAATTTATTTAATTAAAGGTAGAACATTAACTGTGATCAGCGCCGTCCGTAGGACGGCGCTGTGATTGAAGACGAGACGTTAACAAATTTGGAGAAATTTTGCGACGGGTGGTTTCAAGAACTTTACATCTATTATTATTATTTTTTTAAAAGTTCTAGACATGAATTAAACCTTCAACCTACCTTGCTTGCTATTTAATTTGTTGCAAAAGAATGATAACTTACCTCAATTGATGATGATGATGATGATGACTGTTATTTCCTTTGTCTTTGTTCGCTGCATGCAATGTCAGGTGACCCAAAAACTCGTCGGCAATGCATAGCGCATGCGCGGGGCGATCGGTTGACTAATACAATAAGCCAGGGATCGGACTGTATGTACCGTACTCACATGTATGGTACGTAGTACCACACATAGGTTCATTACAATAGCGTTGTGCGGAGATCAAGCTCTTCCGCCCGCTGCACTATCCAATGGAAACAAACAAATGTTGTCGGTTGATTTCTCCCTCAATTTACCAGCAAATGCAAAAGATATTTCGTTTATGTGATCCACAATTCATATACTTTGATAATAATTACCGACTTTGTTGTTTTGAAGACCGCAAAATGTAGAAATAAAATGATTATTTCACGTCCGTTTTCCTTACCGAAGCGTCTTAAAACACAGCGTTCAATGGTTGAACGCAACAGCGTACGAATGGCCGGTACTGTTATCTCCAGCGGATTAGCATATATTGCGTGTAAATGGTTCACCTGAGTGAACCATTTACTTTGTAGATGTGCGTAGTATAGGGGTGCATTGCCGACAAGTTTTTGATCACCTGATATTGCATGCAGCGAACAAATTCGGAAACCATTTTCGTCACTTCTGTAATCTTGCCAGTTTTATAGTAAATTTCAGTATAAATAAAACGAATGGAGCATCAGACATTTTACGATTTGGATCATTGATGCCCATGCATAACATAATTCGTAAGTATGAACCGAGATATGTTATTTAAAGTATGATATTGTGTTTTTTTTTATAAGTGTGTTTGCCGTTAAAGCCTATAAAGTGTTACCATCACGGTATACACACCTCAGTATGCCAGGCGCCGTACGTAGTACGGCGCCTGGTTAGGTTAGTAGAACATATGATTGAATGATTATATTTATGGCAGTATGTTATTAGTTAGCAGTATGTACCGCCACACGCGTGTGTCTTTACCATACGGCCATACGCGTATGAAACTAGTATGGAATAAAAACCTCATAAATTCTAAAAATAACCAATAAGGGATGAGATGAGGTGGCATGACAGTGATCATGTGATGACGATGTCGATGAGGAAAGGTGACTAAACACGTAATAGAATAGGTATGTGGCATGTAGAGAAAGTTAAAGACAAAGAGTGAGAGAGAGAGAGAGAGAGACTATAAAGTCAAATGCCAGAAGGAAACAATAGACTAGAGAAGAGTTATGTAGCCGTAGCCCAGTGGACATGAATGAGATGACTGAAATAACTGAACAGAATGCAAAGAGATGTTGATAGAGTTGAAGATGGAATGGGGTGCCGGTGACAAAAGGAGATGAGCATAAATATTAATAGGATGACCTGAACTAAATACCAATGGGGAGACAACATAATAAACAAAGGCAAATTAATATTGGAATCAAATGTCAAAATAACCATTCTACAACTACATGTATATATCCTCGCCTCTCCACATCTTGTTCTTCTTGTTAATAGTATTTATTAGTGTCTACCGGCCTCAATCAAACTTTAACTCATAGATTCTTTCAAGTATGTAGCATGTCAGTAGCTAGTCCAATAAAAAATGAGGTTGTGGGGCCTGTAGCTAGGTCTAGCTCTTTGGCATTGTGGTAACAGTGTTATAAACTGTCAAACCCTTCTCCCCTAAATATGACGATATTCATATCTACAGAAAGCTTAAAATAAGCCATAGAATGAGCTTGACTGACATTCAAACAATATAACGCTTCCATAAAAGCGAAATTAGGGTGAAAACATCACCCTATTCCCAGGGACAAATTCGCTCAATCGCTACACGAAACGGCCTTTAGCTGTGACGTAAGAACCGGGCTTGAAGCCCAGGCGGCTGCCGCGGTTGTATGTAGATAAGCGTATAATATACCAGGCTGGAAAGACAAGCTTCAACTTATGTGCTATTTTTCCCTTACCAAGAATAAATTATAATACTACATTGTTTGTAATTTGCTTCTCATTTATATTTTCATCATGATATTCCAACAAATGTATTGTTTGTGACAAAAAAAGTTGAAAAAGGTGAAAAAAGAAGGGGAAACTATACGACTGTGTCGTGCAGTAGGCCTGCACAGATTTGGGAGCAGGCGATTTTTTACCAAAATGTAGTTTCACTTTGACATATCAGACGGAGAATTTACCACTTCCATTATGGAAACAAACAGTTAATAATCATTATGAATCAAATGAAATTTTAAAAAACGAAGAATAGTTATTACTTTAGTCGATCTATCATGGCTAGTTTCATGGTTTAGCTTGAAAAGTCGAGTGAATTAGATTCGCGATCTCCTGTGTTGTTACGATTCATCCGCGATTTCTCTGAACATTGGCAGCCGCATTACCTATACGGCTGATAGCGCTGGCGGATTTACATTTCCTGCGCGCGCATCAAAACAAACGAGTGCACGTGTTAGCTAGCTAGCTTGCTCCTCCACGGATACTTCGAAGTCCATTAACAGGCTGTTTTGTTGAAATTCTTCATCCATGTTGAACTGTCAGATGTAATTCTAGAGCGAGATCGTGATCGTGTGGACTAGTAGAAAGCTTCGAATATAGCGCAGACGCTGGAACTACTTTTAGTTCAATAACATACACAATATACATTTACGGCCGGGTGTATACGATCGTGCGCTTGCATGTATTTCTCGATGGACGAAACTTTTACGAAACGAAACAAAACCAAAATAAAACGGTGAGAAATACACTATTCTATGTAATTATACCAGTTATTGACATATTGAAATGGATAAGAAATATTATATATTGTTATAACAAAGGCAATTCTAGCTCGGAACATGATTCTACTAGGTAATTTTGTTTTGAAACACAGCTATAATACATTTGTTTTTCATACTCCGTGTACATATGAACAACAATTCGGCAAAATGGTGAGTTGTAAACAGTTATTTTACGGAGATTGACACTTTTTCAATGCCAATAATGACATGAATATTGACATTAGGATATGTTTCAGGACATGGGAGGACAACTGTGTGTTAGATATTGATTATTCAGGCAATATTCAATCGTTTTGAGAGAGTAGAACTGCGTCCACTCTATGAACATTTGCGTGTAGATCGCCCTTCGAGCTAGAGCTTTCGGGAGCGCAAAGCCCGGCTCTTACGTCACGCACAGAGCCACTTTGCTGTGCCGATTTCATGGTAAAGGGGAGGGTCAATTCACTAAAATTTCATTTTCATGAAACTGAATACTTTCATGACTGGTTAACTGCACAAATTGCTTTAATAACTCATTCTATCATAAAATAAACCATAATAACTTGATTCTATTCCCTTTGAATTTCTCCTTTAAAGTATATTAAAGAGGCCCCAAAAACATCATATTTATCACCAATTATCAAGACTATGAAGTACTGACCATAGTGTGACCATAGTATAGAAACATCTACAATGTCAGGGGTCATACTAATTGTGTATGACCGTTTTGATGCCATTCACACAATTTCCTTTTAGCAATGTCTGTATAAGATACATATTTCCTCATTCACCTAAAATACAGACATACATGTAGACTTGCATCTACAATGCTGCTTGCATGCACTATCGGTACAGCATTTTAACCCTTTGGGTTTGTTTGTTTCAGATTCTGGCATCATGTTGACTCCTGCTTTTGAACTTCGCCAGGATGCAGTGTATCTCACCATTATAATCAAGGCACGGTATGCAAAAGTGACAGAAACAGAAGTGTTTGTAGATGGGACGGACTTCAAATTCTACGCAAAGCCTTACTTTCTGAGGTGAGTTGAATACTAAAGCTCCTAAGACTAAAAGTATGCTGTAAAATGTTCATTAAAAAACACTTATGCGTATGCGCTCGCAAATGGAGCCCCCCCACCCCCCCCCCCCCCCCCCCCCCATTGTAGAATTCCTGGGTACCCCACTGATGGTAGTTATATTGATTGAATTATATATTTAAATGTGATTTATTGAATAGAAAGTATTAGCAGCTAGACAGCTGAATAGCATACAAATCTCATAGATGGTGGTCGCCAAGTCGATCAGGTTTGACTGTACAATCGTATCTGTCTATAACCTTAAAGGGAAATTTTCCCCATCATCTATTTACCTTTGATTAATTTCTCTACACATTAAAACATAATTTCATGTAAATATGTCCAATGTTTGCCCTCTGAACAAAGGAGGAGCATCATTCAAAGTCAATCGCTGTATGGGCTATTCCCATTCATCGCGTATAGCATGAAGACTGCCATTAAATTGTTTGAAACCCGGATTTTGAATTTTTCGCGCCGAAATGCTACGTCAAACCCGAACAAACAAGCTCCGCCTCTTTTTGTTAGCTCTCGCAGCTCGCGGGGTTTGTGCACAAACACAATTCAAAACGTGAGCCAACAAAAATAGTAGTTCGGGTTTGATGTCACATTTTAGAGCGATCCGAGTTTCATAAACATCAATGGCAGCCTCCTTGGTATTCGCGATGAATGGGATTATCCCGTACATCGAGTGACTTTGAATGATGCTCATCCCTTGCTCAAAAGGCCAATGTTGGTCGTATTTGCATGAAATTGTGTTTTAAAGGGATAGTTGAGTATTGGTCAAACTTAACTTTAGTAACCAAAACCTGCACGATTACGATACAAACTAATAGTTATAACTTCACCATGCTCGAAAAGTATACACAATTACAAACGACAAAGTAAAACCCCTGTTATCATTCAAAAAGAGCCGTTACAACTCGAAGTGTCAAATTAACTCGGCGCGAAGCACTAGCGTTGTAGGTCCTAATACGGGACTGTATAGTGCAGTGTGCGGTAATACGGGACTGTAGTGCAGTCACTGTGTGCGGTAATACTATACAGTAGTACGTGTATATTGTGTATCGCAACCATAGAAGTATGACTCCAACACTGCCGGTGACGCAACTCGCAAGCCCCATTCGCATTCGTTCGCCTTTCGTTCACAGTCGCGCTAACACATGGAGAGACTGGTCCATGAGGCGCATATATCACTGATTTTTTGCGGAATGGAAGGAAAAATCATAATCTTAATCCACCCGGTAGTTGGATCACATATTGGAGAGTAAATTGCTGGTAAGTACCGTATCATATGTATAGTTTTAAGCACAATTAGCGTGCACACAAATATTTGGTTTCAGTCTTTTATTAGGAGAACATAGAACGCTAGTGCCTCGCACTAGCGGTTCTAAAAAGTGATACCCGGGCGTCAACCACTTTTATATGATATTTTGAAAGCAAATTTCACAACAATTAGAGCATTTGAATGGAAATTATTATTATTTCCCATGTTTTTTTCGATGATCTTTCATATGGAATTGAAATCAACCAAATCCGTTACAATCGATGTTGGGGGGGCACTTTGGAAATTACCAAAACTCAACTTGGCCTTTAATGTTTAGAGAACAAAATCAAAGGTGATTATATGTTGGGGAAAATGTCCCTTTAAGACCACCCCGCCACTGAAGACGGACAATCTTTATACCAGGTTGTCTATTATAGACAGAGGCACAGAGCTATTTGATGTACAGGCAAATTGCTTCCTAGGAAGTGGTCAATGTGTCACACAACCCATCAAGGACGGTGTCCCACATATTTGTGGGGTGGTAGTCCTACACTTCAGCAAGAATATAAAAAGTTACCTGAAGTTTACAAGGAGAAAGAGCATACATTTCTCTATTTTTAGAGCCCTATTTTGTTACTCTACCTGCTTTAGTTATTTTGTAATGATTTGTATTATAGCGTAACTCGCTATAATTTAGGAAAATCCTTAAATAGGCAACACATTGTGATATTTTAAAAACAGATTTTGGCATTCAAATTGGCAACTTTGCAGCAAAGTCACTTTATATTTGTCTTAAATTTTCTTTACTAAATATTTTCCACCTATTTTTATGTCATTAAAAGGTAGAAAAACATTAGGAGTTGCTAATTTGTAGAGGAAAACAATGATCAATTTTGCCTTAAAATAGCTCTCGTCATTGATGGGTTAACACCCTGATTTCTCATCATACCTGTTTGACAGATTGAATCTGCCTGGAAGACTGGTGGAAGATGGAAGAGAAAAGGCTTCTTATGACGTTGAAAATGGTGAGTTGATAAAATCCCTGAGGGTCTAGGGTCTCTATATCCGTGAAGTTCGTTACAACTATTCTCTGATTTGGCTTAGAAGCTCATTTCAACTACATGTTGCGATGATGTTGTTCAGAGACCCGGATAAACTAGTCTTGTTATCAAGAAAAACAATTTCCTTAAAAACCAATCAGGTAAAATGTATCTTAGACTAATTGCAGAAACTGCATTGTTATGATAACTTGTTAATAAAATCTTGACAATTTTATTTCAAAACCAAGAAAAAGTTTGGACAATTTTCAATTTATTAACAAACGTCAACAAACAAACAAAATGTATTTAATAACTGAACTCCATGGAATGAAGCCTCTTTAAATTAAATAAGATGAGATAAAATATTAACATGTAATTGTAAATATTTAAGAAGTAAGTTCGCTTGAGATGATATTCAGATTTATATTTATACGCCGTACAGAAATCAACCATATTATTATTCATGATTTTGCATACCAGGTACGTTTACAATTCGTGTTGCCAAGGAGACGCCAGGGGAGGAGTTCCAGGGGCTGGACCTACTGACAACACTGCTTGCTCCTAAGGGCCAGACCTCGGCCACAGAGCCTGGCATTCAAGTCATTGGTACGAAATTGGCATGACATTGCTTTAAAAGTTTTCAGTCGATCAACATGACACATCAGATAGACTCACATCATAGGCTTGTTAAAATAATGTGTTATAGATCCTATTTCATTGGTGGCCACTAGTGCTGTTGGCGAGTCAAATTAACTGTATTTTAGAAGATGATTTATTGTCATAAATGCGCTCAATTTTTGTCACTTGAATGAACAGGTTTTCCCAGCTGGCGTGACATGCCGATAGAGCACAAATCAACAAATGGGTAAATTTTGGGTACCCGTGACTCGCCCGAAAATTTAGCGCGAGTCCCGGGAGGTAAATACTCCCGAAATCGACACCACTAGTGGCCACTACAAGAGTTTATAATGGCCAAACTCAATTTCTGGATGCCATTGGCACCCTAGCTACTGCTAAGAGCCATCCCTGTTATTTTAAGTAGGGATGTCAGTTTTCAGGCAGAGTAAACTGCTTAATTTCTTACACAAATGAGGAATCCTGTCTCGGTTTTCAGGTTCTTGTAGCTTGCTATAATGCTTGTTTTATAGATAATAGATAACCTGCACCTGATAAAATGTTGTACTTCTGTCTTCACTGAACAGCTGAAAATGCTAAAACGCCCCCCTCCCCCCCCCCCCCCCCCCCAAAAAAAAAGGGAGGAGTAGGAGCAGGAGACGAAGATGACTTTGGCCAGCAAGTAGTCACAATTATTTCTCAGTGAGCATTTGATAAATTTGTGTTTTGATAGAAGATTGAAAACCTACACCCTCTAAATGTTTTCTTGATCTCTTCACTAAACAGCTGGCAATGCAGAGACATGAGAAACGAAAGGTGGACTAGAATAAGGAGAGGAAGTAGATGATGAGTTGAATAGCAAGTAGTAACAAAGAATTATTATTGTTCCAATATACATCATTATACAAATGATGCACAGGCTTGAGTTGATCGGTAAGAATTGGATGCACGAGTTTAACTTTGGAATGGTTTAAACCCCCCAAAAAAAAGAAGTGCAGACAATTCTTACCGATCCACGAAATATGCCTGTGCAGCATTTGTTTTATAAAATGGGCGCAAAAAATGCGAAAATCAAACTAAAGTGAGCCATGTATCAGTAAAATGCATCAGTAAAAACTTTTACACGCTAATTAACCAATCAGAATGCAGGGATTCTTCTACCCATTTTATAAACAATAATGATGTTTTAATAGAAGATTGAAAAGCTACACCCTCTAAAAAAGATTTCTTCATCTCTTCACTGAACAGCTGGCAATGCTGAGACAACGGAAAAGGAAGAAGAGGTAGCAGGAGGAGGAGGAGAGGAAGAAGGAGAAGAAGAAGAGGATTTTGACTGGCAAGTCAATCAGCAGCCTTTTCTTGATGGTGAGGAAGGCATCGGCCTACCAAGTGGAACACCCAGATATGGTTTTGCAAACAGGAGGAGTGGTGTCTTTAAAAGGCTGCGGGTGAGCAAATCTGTTCCCTCCTAGATTTTGTGATTTCTGCAAGAAAATAGATTTGCATTTTTAAGGTTCCCATAGGAAATGGATTAATGGCACTATTTGAAGAATGATAGGAAAAGGAATGGAAATAATTTTAGGATAGTAAAATAATTATAAGAATGAAAGTGCCATTGTAATTGTTCTTCCAATCTGCATAGAAAAGGTTTCCAAAGACGGCCTGAAATGTCCTGCCACATTTAGAGGCAGGCTGGCATTTTGACGGATCTACAGCTGGGACCGCGGTAAAGTACCCACCGCGCCCGCGGTTAACCGCGGATTAACCGCGGGTTAACCGCGGGTTTTTACACGCGCCCGCGGGCATTTGCCCGCGGTTTGCCCGCGGTTTGCACGCATAAATATAAGCTTTTAATAGTGCTTATTGACATAATGCATTGGCGCCATCTGATGGCCATTATTGGCCAGTCCACGCAGCATGTTACGGACGGTTTCGGATGAACTCATTTTGACTCATTTGTCCGTCATTTGATAACGCAAGCGGAAAATCACGGCATTTATTACGACTTATTTTACGTCTGTCGGACTTATTAAATAAGCACACTTACGATGATTATTTTATTGACTAATATTCGTAACGTTTTTGCTTAATTCTAAGAACGGAATCACTAACATTTTGGCATTTATTTTGACAAATTTATCGTCTGTTTGACTTATTGAATAAGCACACTTACGATGATTATTGTATTGACTAAAATTCGTAACGTTTTTGCTTAATTTTGAGAACGCAATCACTAACATTTTGGCATTTATTTTGACTCATTTATCATCTGTTTGACTTATTAAATAAGTATACTAACGATGATTATTTTATTGACTAATATTCGTTTTGAGAACGCAATTGGTAACATTTTGGCATTTATTTTGACTCATGTATCGTCTGTCGGACTTGTAAAATTATCGCTATAACACCGAATATTGTATTGACTAATATTCGGAAGATAAACGATTTGTCCTTTTTAGCCATGGATATATCTATCCAAATGTGTAGAGATTAAACTAATCCGCCCATCAACGATTCCCATTGTCGTTTTTATGATAATATCATATATATTTGACGAAATCTGAATAAAATGCTACGCGATTACGACCAATCATTATGAACATTTCTAAACCTCGTTCCGATTATAATGTCAGCGTAAACACGCGCCGTTTGTTTAACGCGATCGGGAGATCTTATCTTCCGATTGCGTCAAATAAAGGCGTCTAAGCGCTAATACATTTATTATTTTGATGACTAATTTTCCTAACAATTTAGCTTATTTTGCGCACCCGTTTAGTGAAATATCGGAACTAATTAAGACTCGTTTGTCGCTATCATATATATCTGACGAAATCTATCTGAATAAAATGCTACGCGACTTCGACCAATTATTATGAACATTTTTAAACGTCGTTCCGATTTTAATGTCGGGGTAAACACGCGCCGTTTGTTTAACGCGATCGGGAGATCTATCTTCCGATTGCGTCAAATAAAGGCGTCTAAGCGCTAATACATTTATTATTTTGATGACTAATTTTCCTAACAATTTAGCTTATTTTGCGCACCCGTTTAGTGAAATATCGGAACTAATTAAGACTCGTTTGTCGCTATCATATATATCTGACGAAATCTGAATAAAATGCTACGCGACTTCGACCAATTATTATGAACATTTTTAAACGTCGTTCCGATTTTAATGTCGGGGTAAACACGCGCCGTTTGTTTAACGCGATCGGGAGATCTATCTTCCGATTGCGTCAAATAAAGGCGTCTAAGCGCTAATACATTTATTATTTTGATGACTAATTTTCCTAACAATTTAGCTTATTTTGCGCACCCGTTTAGTGAAATATCGGAACTTAAGACTCGTTTGTCGCTATCATATATATCTGACGAAATCTGAATAAAATGCTACGCGATTTCGACCAATTATTATGAACATTTTTAAACGTCGTTCCGATTTTAATGCCGGGGTAAACACGCGCCGTTTGTTTAACGCGATCGGGAGATCTATCTTCCGATTGCGTCAAATAAAGGCGTCTAAGTGCTAATACATTTATTATTTTGATGACTAATTTTCCTTAGCTTGTTTTGCGCACCCGTTTAGTGAAATATCGGAACTAATTAAGACTCGTTTGTCGCCCGATAAAGTCACTAAACTATCGCAATTATATCTGTTATTTTATTGACTAATATCCCAACGATTTAGCCTATTTTGCGCACCCGTTTAGTGAAATATCGGAATTAATTGCGACTCGTTTGTCGCCCGATAAAGTCACTAAGCTATCGCAATTACATCGGTTATTTCATTGACTAATATCCTAACAACGTAGCTTCATTTTACGCACCCGTTTGGTTAAATTTCGGAAGTAATTTCGACTCGTCCGACAAAGTTGTTTAACAAGCGCTAATACATGTTGACTTATTTTCCAAACGATTTAGTTTATTTTGCGCACCCATTTAGTGAAATATCGGAACAAATTTCAACTCGTTTTTCGCCCGATAAAGTCACTAAACTATCGCAATCACATCAGTTATGTCATTGACTAATATTCCTAAAGACTAAGCTTTATTTTGCACACCCGTTTGGTGAAATTTCGGAATTAATTTTTACTCGTTTATCATCCAGTAAAGTTGTTCAAACTAACTTAAATACATTGGTTATTTTATTCACTAATATTCCTAACGCACCCGTTTATTTAACGCACCCGTTTGGTAAAATTACTGAACTAATTCCGACTTGTTTTTCGCCCGATAAAGTCACTAAATTGCAATTACATTTGTTATTTTATTGACTAATATTCTTAACGATTTAGATTCATTTTATGCACCCGTTTGGTGTAATTTCGTAACTAATTTCGACTAGTTTGTCGTCCGACAAAGTTGTTTAACTAGCTTAAATTAATTTGGTTATTTTATTCACTAATACATTTCTGTCGAGTTAGCTTTATTTTACGCACCCGTTTTGTAAAATTACTGAACTATTTTTGTTACGCTTTCATCAAATTGGTGCAATTACGTTGATTGTTTTATTGCCTGTCAACTGTCGGAGTCACAGAAAAGGCCAACTTGCATGATACGTAAGTTTTGTTTTAATTTTCAAATATTTAATGAATTTGACCATGTTATGCTGTTTATTTGTTACGTTTTGTTATTAATGTGTGCGTTCATGTTTTTTCTTTAATATTATTTTCAAGTTTGTTTCATTGGATTATTAACTTTTTATACATACCCTTTACTTTGTTTCATCAGATGTTTTGATTTGTGTAAATATTTCATATATTATACATTATCTAATATAATGTTGTTTTCATTGATATCTGTTTGAAATTAATATTTCTTTCTCAATTCTGTTCATGCAGGTCCTGGTCGGTACAAACTGCACTCTAAGTCTTAATGCCTAAAGGTCCTACTACTGTCATTCAAGGCTGTCCACGATCTGGCCCTTCAATATGTTGCTTCTTTGGTGGAAAAGAATCAGTCTCGTCCAGGGCTACGCACGTCAGGTCTTCTTCTCCACGTCCCACGGACACGACTCCAGAAGTATGGTGATCGTGCCTTCTCTTCAGTTGCTCCACGCCTCGAGAACTCCCTCCCTCTTGTGCATCGCAAAATTTACAAACTTGAAGGTTTCAAAGCAGGCCTAAAAACATTTCTTTTCAAGGAATATGTGCAGTAAATTGTGTTTTTGGAGGAACGGCGTCCTTGACTGTTTGAACAGATAAATGGCGCCATATAAATGCTGTGGATCATCATCATCATCATACAAGTTCTCTCGTACTATTTGTAAATATACACGCATTTACTGGAGCATATGTAGTATACGAGTCGATTAATTGTAAAAAGTACAACTTTTAATATCTGCATTACAGCTAAATTAAACTGTGTCATGTGTCTTGTATTATTTGTGATTTTAAATTGTTTATATGATATGCCCTAGAGGACTATTTTCATTTAACATAATTCATTTTTTCATACATATAATTGATATGTTTCATTTTTGTATTAATTATTATTCACGGGTATTTCTAAACTCTGTATTTACTTATTTAAGTGATCTATGCTCATTGTATTTATCAACATAAAAGGTTTAATATTTGAACAAACAATTGCAAATTTATATTTTCTTTTTCTATTTTGGTGCCATCTTGATAACTGGGCAATAACTGTTATATTTGATATATATCCGTTTTAATTTTTTGTTTTTTGTTTTAATTACTCAATATCACTATGTCATAAATGTATATCAATTTGCTTACTATATTACTTTGTAAATTATGTGTATCCTTATTATGTTGTCAATGTTAGTTTGCATCTATTTTACACGGTCCAAATGTACATGTACACCAGTAACTCGGCTGTTTTGGCTTTTACCATGTTAAAAATAAAACAAAATCAATCAATAATTCAAATAGATAGCGAATGGATTGCAATAACGTATCTAATAGCCCCATACGTGTGCTGTTGTTGCTTTTTTTTTGGTGGGGGGTTAGAGGAAATGTTATGTATAAGATTTACTTTTTGTCAAATTATGGGAGGCGCTTCCTCAAATCAAACGTTTCTACACGATGATTGGATAGTATTGACGAGACAATTTGGGGGTATAGGCCTACTTTAAAAATATTGAATGATTTAATAATAATACTTTCTGAACAAAGGTAAATTCCCAATCGGATGTATTTATGTGCATTTAAGATTTTCTGAACTGATTGTGAACAAGTTGTTTCTGTCTTCAATCATAATATCCCATTAATAAAAAAAAATTACTACTCCGTAATTTACTGAACTTAATTTACTTAACGCTATTTCAGCATGACTATGTAAATTCTGTCATCTTTGACTATAAACTTTGAGGTACACATGTACTAGGTCTATTATAGTGAAATCTTATTATTGTTATGCAACTTAAACCAATTTGTGCTTGTAATTTGTGATGATGATTTATATCCATTAGAATTTAATAAGGGCAATATGTAAATCGTATTACCGTTTTAGATTAAACGTGATTTGTACCTGCTGTAAGTATGTTTGTATAGTACGATTCACTCGTTAATTTTACGATGTTTGTATTGGTTGAAAAGTAGAATATATTGCACCTCATTATATGAAATGTGTAATTATATTTATTGTCAGAATGACTAAATTGTTAGTTTGAATGATGCATAATAAATATTCAAACAACTTTACACATAATACCACGCGTTTCTTATATTTTTTTTTGCCACGAATGTGTTGTTTTCGTCATTCATGTATGGGAAAGGGGGATCTTTTTGAACGCTTATAATCACTGGTTATTTTTTGGAGAAACCACTACGTGTCAGAGTCAGAACATATTCCATTTAACACATCCACTACAGTGAAAACCACTTCCATCTCAAGTTTGTCTGGCTAACGGAACGGCTAATAATTATCGTTACTTTGATAGCATTTCCTCTATTGCAATCTTAATACAAATGTGTATTTAAAAATGTAACTGTACATGTATACGATATGGCTCCATTGTAGAAAGAGTTGTAATCGTTTTGGAATTTACAATTAGTCGAAGTCGGAAAATAAGCTGGATTTAATCAGTCCCAATGTATTCATACGACCTGAATAGTATCAACTAACTATTACACCTTTTATGTTTGATAACAATCGGTTCACCTCTTACTGCAAAACGGTATGGAACAATGCGGATGTACGTCCTTCAGTACTTGTTGATATTTATAAACATAATACATTGGTGGTAAGACGTCGACATACAGTGTAACCAAGAATTATTTGGACACCATGAAAAAGTCACTTTAATTTAAATGATGCTAGAACAAATTTTGAAGAAAATGTTTGGTAAAAAGCTGCCTAAATTTCATTGTATGTGTTTATTAGATGCTGCTCTGTTGAAATCAAGATAAAATATAAGACATTTTAAAAAAATTATCAAAATAGTTAGTTTCCTATTTGTCAGGGTGTCCAAATAATTGTTGGTTACACTGTAGATGTCATGTATTCCCCGCGGTTTTGAACCGCGCGCATCTCCCCGCGGACGCCCGCGGTTGTTACGTGCGGGTAGTATACGAATTGTGTTTAAAAACATTTCCATGCCATGGCACAATGATTTCATATCACAAAACAAACGTATATTTTATCAACATTTATTCTTTTTATTGTTGAAACAAAATTGAATTAGGCTAAGTTATCTTCTCTGTTTATGGTGTTTAAATGCCCGCGGTTTTGAACCGCGCGCATCTCCCCGCGGACGCCCGCGGTTATCTCACCGCGGATGCCCGCGGTTGTTATGTGCGGGTTATATACGAATTGTGTTTAAAAACATTTCCACGCAATGGCACAATAGCCTGTGGACATAATAGATATGACACTATACATTATATCAACCCATCATCACTTTTTTGCAAATGGCATCAAAGTTACTAGATCCCTTTAATGTGGTTCTGGGGGGCCGGTGTGACAGGGATAAGTGTCCGCCCAGGGATATTTGGCAGTGACGTCATTCGGAGTTTTAAAATCCTATTTTTGACAATTTTCGAGCCTTCATACAGACGGAGACACACATAAACACTCAAACACAAATATACAGACAAACACACATGCATACGGACATCAAACGAACAGTGATGTACTCATAGTACACACTTAACTCATTCATGACGTCGCACTGACGTGTATGACGTCACTCATACAACATAAAAGTTTTTTTGTGTTAATTCAATAAAATGAACTTGAATAAATAAAGATTGAACTGATATGCCACGAAACATTGCTTTTACAAGTGACACATACACAAAACACACGTTTACGGAGTGATTTTGACAGATAATCACTTGTTTGAATTTTCCCTGGACACATGGACAATTATCCCTGCCACACCGGCACAGCCCCCGGAAGTTGTGGTCTTTGTGGATTTGGGCAGTTTAGCACTCTCAATAAGATGTAGTTAGGGTTAGGGTAACTGGAGGGGCCATGTCTAAGCCTGGGATCCGGGCCGGGTTGCCGGGCCAAACCCGCCGGGTTTGGCCTTTTTGCCGGGTTCGGGCCGGGTCCGGGCCGGGTCCGGGTTGGGAGGTAAACTTCAGGAACCCGGTAAAAAAACCAAGTGTTTTGGAAAGTTATATTCCCGTTTGAATGATACACTTATTCCCGTTTCTTCCGCAGTTTTTTGAAGTGGAAAACGGGGCCATAACAATGTCAAAATATTTCCGATATCTGCTGAATAAGTTGATTTTCAAATCGGGATTTGTCAACAGTTCTGTTTTATTCTAAATATTTTTGAATGTGCGTGATTGTATTTTGCGTTTATAAAAACGATGTTTTAGATATCATTTTCTCGAAGTGCATTTATCCTAACTTTGTTCGCTTATTTTTAGAAGAAAAATAACAATGTTTTAGATAAGTTTGGCATAATTTATTTATTGTTAATATCTTTCAATATGCGTGCTCATGTTTTGCGTTAATAAAATATTTTGCGCTTCGAGAAAATGACGACGTGGTATTCATAATAACTTGGGCCCCTTGATATGTTGTCATATCGTCTAATGGTGCAAAATTTAACTATATAAACATAATCATAACATGTTTTATTTTCTCCTTTCCTTTTAAGGAAGATGACAGACGCTCCTTCAAAACATCGGAAACCTTCAGCTTCAACAGACATTCGGAATTGAAGAAAAAAAATGCGTTCCCTTGTTTCCGTCCGTCTTGTTCAACTAAACACTTTTTTTTGTCCTCTTCTTTTAATAATGATAATTTGTTGACTGTCCAGTTAGTTATGTTGATAATGACGATGATGATGAAGAGGAGTATATATGTGATTTAATTTGATGTGCGACTAGCGATGGTTTTGATTGATGATGATGTTCAAAGTTCAATCGTAATATTTTCATCAGTTTATTTTATAACAGCTGATATCAAATGATGATGGCTTGTGGCGATTGTGAATAATTGATGATAAAAATGTATATACTTATAATTTAAGCGTCATATTGAAAATAATAAACTTGGTGATGATTTTTATAAATATGTGATGCTGATGGATGACAATAAATCAAATAATAAAAACTTATTACAAATAGACGATGACTTGGTACTCTCTTAATGCGAAAGAGTGGATTCTCCGCTCTAGCTGTCGAGTGACATGCGTTTCAACTCTGAAAAGAGTTGAAATCGACTCTGAAAAGAGTTGAAATCGACGCCGCCGCGTGTTGAATAGGCGTTCGCGATAGTATAGTATGAGTTACCATTTCAACTCCGAGAGCGAGTTGAACAAAAATCGAGACACAGCCACTAAGGCAGCCAATCAGTGATCATCTTTGAGTCACGTCACGCGCGATAAGGAAAATTTAATTCGATGCGGGAATTGTTTGCACCGCTGTACTAGCTCGCTCTTCGTCATCATTTTGGACGTCGGAGATCGAAGATTTAGGAGATCGAAATCACATTCAGACGGTTCTATAATAAAGGAGAACTCAGTGAGGACTTCCGCAAAACACTTGAAGGTGAGTTTTTTATCATGATTTAAGTTTATACTTAGACAAATCAATCTTTCACTTTCGGCTTTCATTTATACGCCAATTTGCAATCACAACGCAAACGTTACGGCGCGCACCAATGTAAGTGCGCGCGTGTGTGTGTGTGACGTGTGTGTGTGTTTGTACACGGGTGTGACTTGTCAAAAATGATGGTCAAGCGATTAAATAGTTGAAACATAATTTCCCTTGCAACATGTTCAGGTAATTAGTATACTGAAATATTCTCTAAGTTCTAAAGATTTATAGATGAACAGAATAATCGGGTGAAAACTGACTCATCTTGCAAATTATCCTCAATATCTTACTGGTGGTTCAGGGTGGTTTCTTTCAATATTATAGACAGTGATACTCTAGGCTCTAGCCTAGTGCGCGTAGTGGAAATACCAAACCGGCTCGTTTTATTGCTGAATATATCCAAATAGTCTAAAGACTTCATCACTTATTCACATATCAACTTCACTATATAATTTAATATTTCTTTGGCTTTCATACCAGCCATATTTCCAAGCACATAACCCATTCCTTGAGTTATAATTTAATCAAAATCCACAACTGGCAAACACAATTACCACTAAACCGTTTACGCGCGCGCGCCGATCACTCACAGTCACAGACTCAGACTCAGAGTCCGTTTCAAGTAAATTCATGCACAAATTCCTTACAAATTCCCTTATTTGTAGCTCATCTATACATAATACATCAATTCATATATCAAGCCTTCTTAACAATTCAATTATCTATCATATAAGCTATAATTTATCTCATACTTTGCATTTAAATAACAGAAAACTACAAATAAAGGTTGTTTCTAATCAATTACTGGCTCCGGAAGATGCTCATGAATATGCAAATGAGCTTTATGCGTAATTTGCATATCATGTGTTTTGGAGTCGCTATAAGTGGAACTACGGTAATAAACATGCTAAGTTCCAAAGTATCGCTTCTGAACTATTCACATACTTTGTAACAAATATCAATCTTAACTATCTGGTATATAACATTGTCATATCATTTGACAATAAAGAGGAATTTAATAAACAATTTCAGAAAGCTTTGTAACAAACGTTTATACCCGTATCTGCCTACGCAAATATCTGTGTTGTGCGTCGTACAATTAACGCAGCGCTATGTCAACTGCACTGTCGTTCTAAATGCAATACATCAACAACAACAATACGACACTCATTATTCAACTCATCATCACAAGAATCATATCGAATCAGTAACACTGTCAAGTAGTCAACACTAATCTATAACTTTACCTGGTTTGTGAATTAATCCATTCTTGTTAATCTTCCGTTTCGAGCCAAAGTTTAAGTTCACAATCAAAATATTTAATAATGTAAGTGTTGCTAGTCTTAATTACAGACTTATCAAATATACGCGCCGTGGCGCATATATATAATTATTAATTAAATACCTTGGGTACTGTATTCCATTTCTTAAATGTGTATTTCTAAGGTAAATGTTCCTCTCAAATATGTTTAGGCCTTATAGTAGGTAAACTGTCCCTTTTGGAGGTCTGCATTTGTTTTGATCTGTCAGCAGTGACGTAGCGAGGTCGGACTGATTGGGTGGGGGGGGGGGGGGAGGGGGGGGGGGGGCACACCTTATGTATTTCTTTGTTTTTTTCCAAAAATGTCCCCTTATGTTTTCTATTGTTTGTTCAGAATTATTGGGGGGCACGTGCCCCCCCCCCCCCCCCCCCCCGTGCCCCCCTGTAGCTACGCCACTGTCTGTCAGTCACCATACATTTTTAATGGTTGTACAAATGATTTTTTTTTGTTCTCATATTTTCATTTGATTGCAGATTTGAAATATCACCCACCGACACACACTGCATCCCAGATGAACGACAGCTGGGATCAAAGGGATACCCGATGACACACCCAGCTGCAACATAAACGTAAGCAGTGTGCCAGCCTACAATACAATGAAGAAAGGCAACCGCGCAGTTAAACTAGACATGCACGAAGACGAGCGATACAAGTGCGAAGCCGACAGAGACAACCATCAAGACGAGCAAAACGACCTCGAAGATGAACAAAGGCGAGCTAAGCAGCCGCAAAGACCAGCGAGACAAGTGCCAAGATAACAGAGACGACCAGCAAGACAACCACGAAGACAAGCGAAGATGAGTAAGACGACCACGAAGACGAGTGAAACAGTCGCAAATATGAGCGAGACAAGTGCCTAGATGACAGAGACGACCAGCAAGACGATCGAGATGACCACGAAGACGAGCAAAGACAAGCACGAAGACGAACAGGCAGCCGCAAAGACGAGCGAGACAACCGCAAAGAAAACGAGTGACTCGAAGACCAGCGAAGCAACCGTGAATGCGGCTTTGACAGTAACCTTGACGAAACCAACTTCAGTGAACCGAACACCAGCTTTCAGAGTCCGTGCAGAGCTGACACTTATCGCTAGCCCAACGATCATGGCGTTCGCGACACAGGCCACAACCCGGAGGATATGCGATTGTGATATGGAATGTGAACGTTGAACTGCATGGTTTGGTTGAATTTTTGTATAAAGTATAAACTTGAAATTACTTTTCAAAAGGAAGAAGTTTTGTCACCTTCCTTGCTCATGAATCCATACATTTTAAATACATAGGCCTACAAGAACATGCCTGTAGTAGTCACCAACCTTCTACAATGGCCACTTTTCTAGTTTTCAGTAGGTGGTCACTATACACATGTTTGACTGTGTACTACTGTAGCTCAAGACATTGCTGCCCCCGAAGCCAGAATCAATCCAATTTTGATACAGATCTGCCTCACCGGTTCCCCTCGACTCTACGTCCTGACTGATGGACCCTGTCGAGTACCCAAGTAGAAGTAGAAGTAGAAGTAGGTGAGGGGCCAGATTAAATCCAGGAAACATGAACATGTCCCTATTTAAAGGCTTTAACTATGATATTAAAATGTCCTGAATATAGATCAATTATGTGCCAACTGTTTCTTACCTTTTGCAAGGTGGTGTGATAATTTGTTAGGTATAATGCATGAAGAACAATTTTTTTTTTTTTATCGAATTAACTTCCAATGTGAAGAAAAAAGACTTCTTAAGATTGGGATGAACATTGCTTGGGCTAAAACGTGATGTTTAGGACTTGGGCCCACTGTTTTATGAAAGGCTGCATGATTATGTTGTTGTATATAAGTATTATTGTAATTGTTTTAATGGTAACTTACAAGTTTTAATTTTTCGTTTGCTTCTCCAAAATTGTATATTATCGTGTTAAATTATTGCCCAACGGTTGGTCCCCAACATGTATTCCTATTGGATGTATTTATGAATTTTAGACCTGTTTCTGAACAGATTATTATGAAACAAAGTCTGCACTGTCTCTAACATTGTGTGCCATTTCACATAGTTGTTCATTATCTCACATATTGATAAAAGGGCCCTGTAAAGTAAACCAAAACTAAATTATTCCTTTAAATGTATTGTGATAATGTTACAATTTATATCCAACTGTTCTTGAAACTTGTGATGAACATTGTATTACTGGTGACCGATGATATTACTGAAATGGCAAGCAGCCCTTTAATTGTCCTAATTCCTTAGCAGAACTAGAGGGTTGACTGTGAAAGGAAACAAAATAATATCTCTGCATGTGCAAAACGGTTTAACTGGCCACCAGTAGTCTTTGTCTTTTTAGACTAACCAATATTGAAATCATCTTGTTCTGAAACATGATATTACTAAGGTAATTAGATTTCCCAAGTTGTGTTGTATTGCAAATATCTCTTCACACATTGCTGTTTTGCATGAACTTGTAGATTGTTTGATGCTTGTGTGTTTTTATATATATATGTACAATGTGTATTTTAATGTTTATATTTCAAATTGAATTAAAAGGAAATTAAAATTTCTTTAATCAGGAAAGTTAATATGTCTTAGAAAGTTTAGAATTGAAGTAGAAGAGTGAATACAGTGTAACCTCGTTACAAAGAGCTCTGATAAAACAAACCATTTATAACAAAGTCATTTTGCTTGTCCCAGCCGTTGTTTAAACAAAAATGTTTTAACCCTTTGTTTTATAACAAGGTGATTGTCTTAATCGCAAGGATCTTTTTGTAAAGAGGTTTCACTGTAGCATAATGTTGTTGTGTACCCCATAAAAACAATGTATGCCCAATGGGCAGTGGTTCACCTTTTGTTTTCACTAAAACATGAGGGTAAGGCAAATCATTCTATTCTATTGCTAGTACATTGTTTTTGTATGTTATTTTTCGAGGGGAACAAAGATACAATCAATTACCTTGTTAATACCCTAAAATAGTTTTGCAAATTATTGTTTTGATTTCCTTTGGGGCTCATTCCAGCAAAATGTGAACCATCACACAGCATGTGTGCACGATACATTGTTCCATTGAACACAACAATTTATTTCCATTATATTTTGTTCCACAAACTGCATTTTCAATGTAAGAATTAGTGTATGCCTATATGGGACATTATGTGTGTTTATGTGCGTATGTTTGTTAACATGTATATGTGCATGTGGATGAATATCTAAACCCCAAATTGATAGATTTTGTAATCACCCCATCCAGCTTGAATGATTTCCACTCCAGAATGAGAGTTAAAACAACATTAACTCTGCATTAGGAGTGGATTCCACTCCAAACGAAGTGGTCACTAATATGGCTCCCTAAGGAGTGAACAAGGGAGTGGATCTTAACTCCCTTAAAGAGTGGACAATTTCCACTCTAGTTTGGAGTGAAAAGGGGGTCAACTCTGGGTTAGGAGTGGATTCCACTCCAAACGAAGTGGTCACTAATATGGCTCCCTGGGGGGTGAACAATGGAGTGGATCTCAACTCCTTAAAGAGTGGACAATTTCCACTCTAGTTTGGAGTGAAAAGGGGGTCAACTCTGGGTTAGGAGTGGATTCCACTCCAAACGAAGTGGTCACTAATATGGCTCCCTAAGGAGTGGACAAAAGAGTGGATTTCCACTCCAAAACATTAAGAGAGTAATGAATGAGTAAATGTAATGATTATGTTGATGATGATTGTATTTTATTAAACTACCGATCAATTGTTGATGATTATGAGGGGAAGTATAGCGATTTCAACTTGCATAAGAAATTTCATCGGTATTTTCATCGGTAAGTGCACCATGAAAGGTGTATCATAAAAAAGCGACTATTAGTAATTGATGTAAACCTGGACGACATCGGGAATGTCGCAGAATTAAACCTCCACTTTTCATCAAGGCTGCATGACGCTCTAGTTTATCCAAGGTAAGCATGCCAGGTAGGCCCCTGCTAGTATAAATCTATTATAATCAAATGATCATCATAATATAGGCCCTGAACAAAAGTGTGTGTATAATGCATTGGTGTAGACCGAGCTAGATGGCCGTGAAAATGTGGTCTGCTCTTCCGAGAAAGCCTCATGGCCGATAGGCGATATCTGTAAACATTGCGCGGGAATGTTCTGGGTCGTTTGTTGAGTGATTGTTGAGTGCATGTTGTTTTTACTTATTTTATAAACATTCTCTTTAGGTTGAAAAATAAAAGAGTTCGGGAATTTCGTTCTTGTATTGGGAGTGGTTGAGTGATTAAATAAATTTAAAGGGTTATCAAATTAATGGTGTATCATATTTGTTGTGTATTCAAGCTCAACTCTGATTACTTAAAATATCGTTTCTCCCGTAAACTTGTGAAGTTTTAATCGCCGAAGCATTGTTGAATTCAAAATTTCAAAATTACATTACTTACGTTTTTACTGGAGTGAGTGAGGGAGTGATCGCATTGTCATGTCAGGTGGTTGGCTTCTCCGGCCGCCTCTCTCCATCTCTTGCCGTATTTGTGAACACACTGATTTCATTGGCTCAATGATAATAATTGTTATCATCAACATCATCTCATATTCACCATCGGCATTCATATTGTCTTCCGATCATTTATATCATCCATCTTAGTTCTCCAATTATATTCATCTTCGTACAAATTATCAGCGTGACCATATTCAAGCATAAAATAACCGGGTTATAATTAATTTGATTATGTATGATATACAGTAGTTGTTTTCAATATGACGCTCAATTATCAATTTTAAATCATCAACTATTCACAATCAACACAATCCATCATCATTTTTACAATCAAAACCATCGCTATAGTCGCACATGAAATTAAATCATATTATATACTCATCTTCATCATCATCGTCATTATCAACATAACTAACTGGACCATCAAAAAATTATAATTAAAAGAAGGGGACAACAAAAAGTATTTAGTTGAACAAGACGGACGGAAACAATGGTAAAACAATTTTTCTTCAAGCCCGAATGTCTGTTGAAGCTGAATGTTTCTGATGATTTGAAGGAGCCTCGCAACAAAATGGCTTTGCTGCCTCGGAGCGTCTGTCATCTTTTCTAAAAGGAAAGAAGAAAAAAAAACATGTTATGATTATGTTTATATAGTTAAATTTTGCACCACTAGTCGATATGACAACATATCAAGGGGCCCAAGTTATTATGAATGCCACGTGAGCACTCATATTGAAAGATATTAACAATAATTAAATTATGCCAAACTTATCTAAAACATCGTTATTATTCTTCTAAAAATAAGTGAACAACGTTAGGACAAATGCACTTTGAGAAAATGATGGCTAAAATATCTAAAACATCGTTTTTATAAACGCAAAATACAATCACGCACATTCAAAAATATTTAGAATAAAACAGAACTGTTGACAAATCCCGATTTGAAAATAAACTTATTCAGCAGATATCGGAAATATTTTGACATTGTTATGATTATGTTTATATAGTTAAATTTTGCACCATTAGTCGATATGACAACATATCAACATACTCAGACGGACAAAACATCACTACAAATCCAGGCATTATTCTGAAAGGTCAAATAAGCAAACTCATGAGCGCCAGATTAACATTTTCCGGTGTCAGACTGGTAAAAAATAACTTCCTAAACATGTCGATTCATCACAAAATTGAAGTACCAATGGCTTCAAATCAAAGCCATATAAACGATGCTAATAATGCCTATTGTAAGCCCAAATTATGCTCCAGAGAGAAAAAAACGTTTGATTTGATGATTTTTTACCGGGTTCCGGGCTGGTCCGGGACCCGGTAAAAAATCTGAAGCATATTCCGGGTCGTTCCGGTCCGGGTTTTTTCTTCCGGGCCTCATTTTATTGCTATTTCATATATTTTGAACCCTCATATTTTGGGGGGATAATAATAATACAGGCCACCCCCACACCTCAAATATATATCGGGGGGGGGGGGGGTAATATATTCCCCCCCCCCCCCCCCTTGGTGATCGACGCCCATGAGATGCCCCCGCAGCCCCCAGGGCCAGGGTCTTAGGGTATGCTTTGAGGGGGGAGCCCACAGAGATCCACGCAGCTCCCAGGCTTCAGTTGTTCGGAGGGGG
>JBAMJV010011349.1:0-28287 GCA_037951105.1 Echinarachnius parma
TGTAACCAACTACACTTCCAAATAATAAGACATGTATTTGCTTATGATTGCTCATTGATGCATATATAGGTATTTATATCACTTGCCCTTTTAGAAGTTGTGTAAACTGTATGATGGGTTTATATAAAAAGAAATTCGATTATTTCAATTTACAATTCAAGGTAACGGTAAGATGGATAAGCGTGATATAACTGTTAAGGAGAGCAGGGGGGGGGGGGGGGGGGGGTTGGGGGGTGGGGCGTGTAAACGCTTATTATTTATGTTATAAAGGATGTTCCAGTTGTATGTAAATTTGTATTTGTTAAATTATAGGGAAGGATGGGCACGTGCTCACATGATTCCCGTTTTGTGTACATTAGTAAAAACGGTAATACCTATTATAAGTAGGTGTATCAAGTTTAAAGGGACTTAGTAACATTGTCCAAATCCTCAAAATCCAATTGGAATTCTAGCGGTTCTCTCATACCTTGTTGTATTCGTATTAGCAGTAAAAGCATGGGACATGTTTCGGTTGTTTTCAAATTTCCCTTTCGTTAAACAGATATTTACGATTTAAGTGTTCAGATGTTAAATTATCCACTGGACCGCGAAAACCGTGTACAAAGTGAGTGCAATGCGTTCAATGAGTTATTGAATATCAATTTGCATGTTTGCTCATTACTCGGCCAGATAACGTCAATTTAACTTGACATGTTCACACAACACCCAGTGAACATAACAGATAACAACAATATACATGTACATAGTTCTATGATTGTATTAACCACTCACCACTTGTTGCACATGTCAACAAAGTTACTAGATCCCTTCAATCATTATCCACAAATATTATAGCCGTGTATTTTCATTTACTGAATGACGTATAATTTAAAAGATAATGTTCAGATGTTCACAATATTTGTTGTTACTTTCCTATTCTCTATACAGTGTTGTTGTTTTTTTTTTTTTGGGGGGGGGGGGGGGGGCGTGGGGGGGTCCCCAGCTAGCCACCTGATGTTGGGCCGATGCCGGAATTTGGTTGGCGGATGTCGGCATATCGCCGTTGGCTCGAGGTTAAAATGTCCGCCAGCCCAACATCGTCACGACGTCATTTTTGTGATATATTGGCATAACGTCATTTTCCGACAATGGCCCAACATCATCTCATGACATGATGTTGGGCCATTGTCGGAAAATGACGTTATGCCAATATATCACAAAAATGACGTCGTGACGATGTTGGGCTGGCGGACATTTTAACCTCGAGCCAACGGCGATATGCCGACATCCGCCAACCAAATTCCGACATCGGCCCAACATCAGGTGGCTAGCTGGGTCTGTGATTGCGATATACATCGTATGACATTTATTATAGTTGTCCAGCTATCGAGCCGATCAACATGACCGGCAAGACTTAATAAGATTCACGGTATAATTATTAATATTTAAATTTGTCTAGCCTTTATAGTTTGTATTTGTATTTCCCTGTTAAAACTTGCATTAATCATTTTTATTCAAACAAACCTTGGTATTATTATATTACACTGTAGTACAAATTCGAGGTTTGTCTGAAAAAATACCGGTATACTGCTTTATCATATTATTTATATGCTAAATACCTTACGTTTAATTAATAGCAATGCGTCATTTCAACGGGTGGTTAGCGACCTGTATCGCAAAATGATATCATAATTGACGTGTGGTATTTTATTGAATATATCAAGACCAGAGTATATTATTTTAATTGCTTTGTGGTAAAAACGGGTATTGGTGTATGAAATTCAAGAATACCCGTTCCCTACGAGTTTCTAAAATCTCCATAGACTTTGTACATAACCCACTCGGTTCCCGTAGTCAAGGGGTTAAAATAGATCTAGTAACAATGTCTAAAATCCTCAAAACTTACTTGACAATCTCACATACCTCATTGTATTCATATCGTCAATTTAAGCATAGAACCGGTTTTTCTTTTTCGATTTTCCCTTTCGTTAAAAAGATATTCACGATTGAAGTGTTCGGATTTGTAAAGTACCCACTGGAAAGTTATACCTGTGTACAAGTTAGTGCAATGAGTTAGCGAATATATTGCAATGTGCATTTTCGCTCATTACTCGGCTATATAACTTCCATTTAACATGAACTGTTCACACATCACTAGGTGGACATATCAGATCACACTAATACACATTTTATCAGACAACCATTTATCACTCTTGACAAATATCAACAAAGTTACTAGATCCCTTTAACGTACCAATTCACAGCATATTGGAATACGTTTTGTTGGCATGCACTGCACTTCAGTACATGTTAACATGGTCAGTCAATTATTGCCAGTAGCAAATTAGTTTATCCTATTTCAAGTAAGCCCTCAAAAGCAGTGGGATTAATCTTTTTGCAAAGTAGTTTATGCCAATATATTGTAAGTATTGGCAGAATGCCTGTCGGGGGATAAATACACATTGATTTGACCTTGTCATAATGTCATCCGTAAGTTGGGAATATCGTTATTGTATCTATTTGGAAGTATACGTTCCGAAAGAATCACTGTTGTAAATCAGAATGCATTTTATTTTGTTTAAAATGTGTGTTCTAAATACTTTATTCAAGTTTGTGGTTTTTAGTGGTTCACATGACATTTTCACTGGGATTATATAATACTTGTTGTTTCGAAGGGAAATATGAGATTTGGAAGCAATGTTATGGACCGAATCAATCTTGGACAGGGGGGGGGGGGGGGGGGGGGGGGGGGGGTCGTGAGCAAGGGTTTCCCACCACCAGCATGCCGAGGGTATGACTGGGAGTTATTGCCTTGTTCAGGCACACAATGTTCGTCACCTCATCTTCTTGGTTATTTTTGAATACATACTGCATTTGCCAGGTAGAGTACTGAGTGTATTATTTTTTTTAGGAGGACGAGTTATCAGGGCACGCTTCATCATGACGTGCGCTTTTAGATGTGGCTTTTAACATTATTGTCTTGTCGCCTGTAACTCTACCGCATTAACGATGCTATACTGTTTTATAAAACAAGACGGCGCCAAGCTTAAATACACTTTATATATTAATTAACCGTAGCCACGGCAGTATCTACGCTATACTCCCTAGTTTAATATCCTTATAAAAAAAAGCAGGTCCTGCATTCAATGTATTTCATGTCTTACTGACAGTGTTCATTTGTAACTAGGAATTACAGGAATTTCGCGTATTAGTAATTGCGTGTTAAATAAACAGATGACATGATGACTACTGTAATGCTTCTAGAAATACGTCATGTAATAAAAGGTAAATCAATAGTTAAATATAGCGTAATACAGATTTAGATTATCATGGACGTCTCTACATGAATCTAGTAACCATGCTGAAATAATGTTGATAAAATAAACTTAATAAAATGCGAATGTTTGTGTTCCGATAATGTCCCTTCAGTGATGTGTGATAGATCAGTTAAATGAATATGTATGGCCGACTAATGAGCACAAGTGCAAACGTGCTTTTTGCTATATCATTGTCATAACACAACTGAAATTATCCCCGAGAATTCCCCAAATTAAATCATGACTAACTCCATAACAACAAGAAATTTGTCAGTAAAACAACTGATTTTATACTTGTATTATTAAGAGCATGTAGGTTCACGTTTGGAGGAAGACATAACGGAAATAACCACTACAGTTCAAGTGTGTTTGGTAATTTAGGATAAAGTCACCAAATAATTGATTCCTCTAAAGTCGAATTATTATACGATAATGTAGGCTACTTCATCACATACGTTACGAGGCGTGTGTTCACACCTGATTTAACTTTAAGATAATGACACACTTCATCGTGAATGTTTGATTACATAACTATGTTGGTGATATGGGATTTAAAATCACTCAGGTATCTCAGGACATGATATATGGACGGACGTCTCGTTTACACTGATCACAATGCTGCTTGCATATTGCGATTATGAATGCATGGGCCCGTTTCACGAAAGAGCCTTATGCTAAAGGGATCTAGTAACTTTGTTGACATGTGAAAAAAGTGATGAGTGGTTGATACAATGTATATTTTTGTTATCTGATATGTCCGCTGGGTGTTGTGTGAACATTTCAAGTTAAATGGACGTTATATGGCCGAGTAATGAGCGGAAAATGCTAAGTGATATTCACTTACTCGTTGCACTGACTTTGTACACGGTTTTCACTATCCAGTGGATAGTTTAACAGATGAACACTTCAATCGTAAATATATTTTTAACGAGAGGGAAATTCGAAAAATCGAAACATGTCCCATGCTTCTAATGGTGATACAAATAAAACAAGGTATGGGAGAACCGGTAGAGTTCAAAAATAAAGTTTGAGGATTTGGACAATGTTTCCTTTAACCCAGAATTAGTGTACGGTAATGTAATTTATCTCATACGTTTCATACAAGGCGTGTGTTCACGCCCGATTGAACTTGAAGATAATGACACACATCATTGTGAATGTTTGATTACATAACTATGTTGGTGATATGGGTTTCATAAAGTTAACACTCGGGTATCTTAGCAAACAGACATGACATATGAACGGAGGTTTCGTATATATTGGTCATAATGCTGCTTGCATATTGCGATTATGAATGTAGGGCCCCGTTTCATGAAAGGGTTTTAATAATATATAGTCACGTAACTATGACTGATCTACGGGCATACGGATGGCGTTTGGTCCAATCACAACATACAGTTAAGACAGTCTTAACATAATATCATTTCGTGAAACGGGCCCCATATTTCCAAGATAACTATCATCTTAGTTTGAATAATGTTGCTGATATACCAATATCGTTGTTGTTAGAGTCCGTCATATTTTGGAACATTATGTTTGCCAAACGTACTGTATAGTAATACTCCAAAGTGCAATTAACAATAATTGTTGGATAAAGCAAACACACGTCATGGATACAGGCACATGGAGGCGTAATCATTGTTTGCATTGGTTGTGTGTTTAGGTTATGAATGCATATTTGCATGTTAGACAATCAAGATCAATGTAGAGTTTGATTGTTATTACTGCATTAAGGTTATGGATATCGTCTGTAGTTAAAGGGATCTAGTAACTTTGTCGACACGTGGATAAAGTAATAAATGGTGGATACAATGGGTGATTTCAAGTATGGTGTTTAGGGCTGGTGTTAGTGTTTATGAAACTGGTGTTTGTGTGTAATGAACACTAACACCGGCCTTAAACACCATACTTGAAATCACCCAATGTGTATGTTTGTGATCTGACATGTCCACTGAGTAATGTGTGACAATGGTCACGTTAAATGGTGGAATGATTATGGCCGAGTAATGAGCAAAACTGCAAAGTGACATTCGCTAAATAATTGCACTGACTTCAACCGTAAATATTTTGTAAAATGTGGTTGCTGCATTATGGTTATTGATATTGTCTACACTTAAAGGGTATGGTAACTTTGTTGACGTGTGTAACAGTTATAAAGGGTTGATCAAATATGTATATGTGTGATGTGACTGAGTCCACTGAGTCCACTGAGTAATGTGTGACAATATCATGTTAAATGATGTTATAATGACAGAGTAATGAGCAAAACTGCAAAGTGATATTCGCTCAATAATTGCACTGACTTCAACCATTTGTCAACCGTTAATGTTTTGGAAATTGTTATTACTGCATTGTGGTTAATTATTGATATCGTCTGCAAGGTGCAATTAACAATTATTTAGGTCGAAAGCAAACACACATGCACATATTATGGGGGCGTTGTATTTACATTGATTTCATTCAGATTGTGAAATCGATGTAGATTTGCGTGATTGTTGGTAAGCATGCATGGGGCTATTATTGATGTAGTTGTTTTTCTTTATTTCATGCAGTTTGTTCCATTGATATCATATTTAGGCTGTGAATGCAGATTTGCGCGATATGATTAATGCATAGTTATATTGTTGGTTAGCATGTATGGGGATAATGCTGATATATTTCTTCTCGTGTTTTTTTTCATGCAGTATTTTCCATTGATTACATACATTATTTAGATTGTGAATGCAGATTTGCGTGATATGATTAATGCATAGTTCAATTGTTGGTAAATATGCATCCGCAAGGAGTTATTGTTGATATATTTGTTGGGGGGTCATGCAGCATGCAAATTAATAGGCTAATATAGTGCACACACATAGCGGGGGTTCCAATATGTTTCACACAGCTTAAAGATTACTATATAAAACGTTGGACCGCGGCTGACCATTTTTAACTAGGCTTGTTTGTGCGCACTATATACATAACACTGAGTCAACGTGTAATTTTGCAAAGGCGTGCGCAAGGTGTTTACAAGAAGACACCGCGCATCCGATTTACGAATCCAAACCGTTGCCTATGACGGCGGAGGGATGGGGCAGGTCTGAGGACGTTCCCCTTAAAGGGACATTCCCTCTTTTACAAAACGTCTGAACAGTTTCCAGTTGAAGGATGTGGATGAATGAAACACACACAAAAAATCAGATCGAACAGCCCTATAATTTGGATTCTACGAATGAAAAACGAATGCGTCCCTCCATCAGACTATATATCGGTCAATAAAAGAGTTTAACTGATTTAGCATACTATTACAACTATATTGTACTTATTCTTGTAAAGGTATTGCGAAGCCGACATTTGTAAACGTATGTCACGGAAAAAAATCTCAAAAATGAAGAATATGTAATAACATGTAGTCAGTTTAAGCGAGGTTTGGTTATTTTGCCTAGTGTGCGGTCATGCTATTCTTATTTGTGCGCGGGTCACGTAGCTAGCGCGGGTCACGGAGGGGTCCCGCATAGCGTTGTGGTACTTCGTGGAATCCGTGTACGAACTTCCTCACTGGGTGAATATACATGTAATGCACAATTAAAATTGGACGACGGTTTATTAGTTTTAGGTCTATAACTCCACGAAAAAGAGATTTCAAGCCCTAATTTTTTTCAGGCATGCTATTCAATGACATTTTCTTTCAGATAAGACAATAACCTCGAAACTTTTAAAATTTGGCTTGCAAAAGAGGGAATGTCCCTTTAACATACCCTAGTTGAGGCTAGTAATGGAGAATGCATGTTATACCAGAATACAGTATTGTTGCAAGGGTTAATGTTTTCATTGGCTTATAAAGATAAGTATCTACAATGCAAATTGAGGTATGGGGATGAGTATGTCTGTGGGTAAACAAATGAAATATGATCCACTATCATGATAGTAGCACAAACACTGTGTAATGTATGCATAGCAGTGCAAAGTTCGTTTTCGTTATTGTCACATTACATTGGTGCATGTACAGTAATTTCTATAACACATTTATCATATTATAAGGTTAATACATGATGCCAGTAGCTTAGGTATACGGTAGATTACAGCATACACCTACTACATGTACCTATAGGTTCATGATTACAGTAACTAGTTAACTTTGTTGTCATTATACGCAAACGCATTGGAATGATTGGAAATCATGAATGCCAGCTAAATTAGCTGCGAACATTTAATGACAAACTGATTTAATCGTTTGGGCTAAGATATGAACATGGACATCAAGAAAAGCAAAAGAACGCGCATTTCGCAGATTTACATCGAACGCTTTCATACACAAAATTAATGTAGATATTATTCAATATGTTGATAATATGCGTCGAAGTTTCTGTCATATCTACAAACCGTTTACCCCTAATTATGGTCTTCAAATATACAAATGTTGTAAAGAAATGTGTCGTCATCCATTGGCAAATGGCAAGAGAAGGCTATAACAACAATTATGAACAGTTTTGCAATGTGGCCTTCAATAGTGTTCTGTGAGAGGATGTACAATTTCGTGACAGGCAAACTTGCGTACCAATTATCTAAATGTGCTGCCTTAAAGGGATCTAGTAACTAGTGCAAAACTGCAAACAGTGATGTATGGTTGATTTAAACATTATGTGCAATGAATAATGAAGATCACTGTGCATTCTCGCTCATTTCTTGGCGATATAATATCTATTTAACATGGCCGTTACAACGATTACTCAATAAACATCCAAGATCACAACAATACACGTTTTTTTTTGTATAAACTATTCATCACTGTTTGCACATCAACAGAGTTACTTAATCCCTTTAAGGTGTATAACGCGCCAGCAGTAGCAATGAACTAGTGCACTTATATAGCCACTGCCTTTTTGTGTGTGTGGGTACTAATTATCGTCCGTCAGTTCCACTTTATGCGGTGATAATTCCAACAGGTGCATTATCCATTCCCCCATTGTTTTTGCCGTATAACTATCAAGTTCTCGATTAATTACCCAATTACCAAGGATTTCGGGGTTTAGTAGGTGTCCTAATTGTAACAGTTGTACAATTATGTTATATTTAAGACACAAGGGGTTCTGGTTAATTGAACAGCTGTTATCGTGTCATATGTAGTGAAAAACATAATTGTCCGCATTGCTGTACACATGGTATACTTTGAGTACTGCAATTAGGATGCATGTACACGTGCATATAAACAAGTGGTCTCGCTAACGTTATACATTCATACTTGTACATGCGAACCAAGGACTGTTAAACTCTATACCACTCTAGAACGGGATTTGAATCATATAAGAGGTAATTTGTAATGCTGATCGTTTTGTCTAGATATAAATAATAATGTTACGTTTACTACTGTATGTTTACCGACACATTTCCTGAAGGCAACATAACTTTTGGACGCAGTTTATCACTGAGGAGTGTGTTTTGTTCTGACATTGTTACTACACGACAAAATATAATGCATATTACCCTAATTCACTCACGCAGCTATCATGTTCTAATACAGATCAACTCATTCTGCTCGGCACATTCGTTGTGTCTATCTACTGAGTAATGTAATTATTAATATTCTCTTCTCATACATTTTGTATCTTCCAGAAACCACCAAAGAACGGATCGCGTCCTTTGATGCTACCTTAACCATGGCGACCGGAACACACGACGTAGAAGATGAGATTCTGATGAAGAAGCAGCAGTTGTCGAACATCCGGGGATCGCTCAGAGAAAAGTCTACAGCCTGGTGCAAACACTACGAAAAAATGCAGCAGCTCACGCCTCCACTCCTGAAGCATTTGAAAACCGTCGAGGATGACGTGAACGCCGTCTTCGACGCGACCCTTGCGGAAGAGGACCAAAGAGAACCGCAAGGTGCACCTGTAGATGGTGAAGGAGCGAAGGAGGAGATGGAGGACACCCCGGAAGAACGGAGACAGGTGATAGAGAGCAGACGAGTTGAGCTGCTCAATGACGTCAGAATTATTTCCAATAAGACACAGGAGAAGATGGAGGAGTTTCAAAGCGAGGCGAGGGACGTCCTACAGGCGCTTGAAGACGCCCCTGGTGTTATCGGCAAGCTCGTGAAAGACAAGGATGAACTGCAACGCAACGGACAAGCAGTCATCGATTCGCTTCGGGAAACTGTCGGGAAGACCATCAAGGATGAAGCTATTGACCGCATATCTCGGATGGTCAAAAGCGTCAAGTTCATTAATGGTCTCAGGGGAGAGAGATACAATGGGAGGATCGGCGGTTACGACGGAAAGTGGCAACTCCTGAAGAAGAACAGGATTCCCGATGAAGTCCGGGAACCTATCGTTGTCGGCTGCATACACGATAACGTGGTCGTGACGGACTGGGAAGACAACGATGCCTTCGTAATGGACATTGGGAGTGGTTTGACTACGAGGGTGATGACCAGCGAGGACTCGTCGATCGTGTCTTGCCAGCCCCTTGACGCAGATACGATCGTGTTCGGGAAGTACCGTGGGGATTCTTCGGAAGAGAACCATAGCGGGTCCGTAAGCCTCTGCAGCAGACGGTGGAAGTTCTTGAAGGACATTGAGATCCCGAAAAAAGATGTGTATGGCGATACGTGGGTCAACGTAGCCGTTGATGACAAGGATGGTTTTATTGTCGCCGCGCAGCATGGGCAATCCGACATCTACGTCATCAACCCGGCGCACGGCGAGATCGTCAATTCGATCGCGGGAAAGGACGAAATCGTGCTGCGCGGTGTCCTGTCCACGGGAAAAATCGTCGCACAGCCGTTCCCGGGCAACCGCAAACTGTTCATAATCGACCGCAAAGGGGCGCCGCGCACAGAGGTCACACATCACAAGGATATCCTCAACTGCGGGATCGATCCGCTCACCGACGACTTTTTCCCGATTTATTGGGACCCGTCTAAGAAGACGTACATGATCGATCAGACGACCAGCTCGGGAAAAATGAAATCCCGACAGATGCTGCCCTATCCGCTCACTCGGACCTCGGGAATGATCCTCGATGAGAAACTGTTCCTCCGCACATCTCGCTTGATCATTACACCTTCGGGAAAACTCGTTGTCTGCAACAGGAGAGAATGTCATATCTACGAAAAAGTTTTCAAACTATAATCCCAATAACTATAACTAGATAACGATATACTAATCGCGAGGCATTTATTTACCGAGTAACTTATCATTATTCATATTTGTATGGGTTGTTTTTTTTCTTCTAAACCTGATCTTGAATCAAGATCATTCAAGAAGAGCCTCATGTGTTCCGAAAAAGCCTGATTATAATACTAAAACATATGTCATACGCTGCCCCCTATCGTTATCTTGTCAATAGTCACTGATCATCAATTAGAATTTCTGCAAAAATAGTTAACCCTTCTAGCCTAATAATTGACTTTATCAGGAGACATTTTGTGCAACATCATTAAAGGGACTTAGTAACATTGTCCAAATTCTATTTTAATTCTAGCGGTTCCCTTATACCTTGTTGTATTCGTATTAACAATAAAATCACGGGACAGGTTTCGGTTTTTCAAATTTCCCTTTCGTTGCAAAGATATGTATGATTGAAGAATTCAGATAAGAAAAACTCCGGGCGAGTTTTTCTTCCGTATACAAAGTGAGTGCAGTGAGTTACTGAATATCACTTTGCATTTTCGCTCATTACTTGGCCATACAATGTCCATTTTACTTGAAATTTTCACACAATACCCTGTGGACATATGAGATAACAACAATATACATTGCATCAACCATTCATCACTTTTGGCACATGTCAACAAAGTTACTAGATCCCTTTAATGTCACGTCTTTATACCAGTGTATATAAAGTCTGGACTACAACTACATAAACGCATATCCTATGTCATGCCTCAAATGTAGATGTGGATGTCAGTTTGTACATTTGTTCATATAGCATTGCTGCAATACACTACACATGTGTTGATTACAGCGATGAAACACGTTGTATTATGTAATGTTTGAACTCGATAACTTAGCTATTTCATATTCGAATAAGTAATGGTATCATTAAAGTTCCATGTTAGATGTAACGGCAGAGAAATGTTCGCGAATTAAAGGAGTGGTATAGTTTAAATATTTACGACTGTTCACAATCAATCAAACACTTGTATTCATTTAAAACAATTATGAAATTCTTAATCGATGTTTCACTTCTTATGTATAACGTTCTATTTCATATTGTACAATATAACAGACGGGAGATTTGGTGTCAATTACTACTTAACATGATTAACATGTGAAACTTTATTATTTTATTACATGTAATCAATTATTCGCTCCACATCTTTAAAGGTATCTAGTAACTTTGTTAACATGTGCAAAAAGTGATGAATGGTTGATACAATGTATTTTGTTGTTCTCTGATATGTCCACTGGGTATTGTGTGACAATTTCAAGTTAAATGGATATGGCCGAGTAATGAGCAAAAATGCAAAGTGATATTCACTAACTCATTGCACTGACTTTGTACACGGTTACGACTATCCAGCTGATAGTTTAACATCTGAACACTTCAATCGTAAATATTTATTTAAAGAAAAGGAAAATTCGAAAAAACGAAACCTGTCCCATGCTTCTATTGTTAATACGAATACAACAAGGTATGAGGGAACCGCTATAATTCCAATTGGATTTTGAGGATTTGGACAATGTTACAAGATCCCTTTAATGTTCATTGCCCTTGATGTTGTAACATATTCAAGTCTACTTGTGAATGGGCGTCGTTGATAATTGAACTGTATCATCAAAATGGTGCAATTTGATCTGCATTTGTAAAAATGGTTAAGAAATACATGTACCATTCTATGTCTGTAATATTATTGTTTGACTTCCGAGAAAAAATACGATTATTAGTTTCTATATATTGAAATAGACTCAATACAATAAAAACACTATCAAACCTAAAGAAATGTTTTCAAAAATCTGAAAAAGAATGAACACTATAAAACAACATTATGGATATTTATTTGGTAAAAGAGAATTGTTGACAGTCGGTAAAACTACATGAGACGTTATCAACATTCCGATTGAATGGACTTTGACTCAAATTAATATTGTGATTGTTTGACCTGTATACATATTGTTTATCTGTTTGATTCCAGATCATAACCTTAAACATATATTTAATGAGAGCAATAACGTAGCAATTATGCGTTTTAATATGAATAGTTTATATAAAGAAGGCATTATATGATATGAACATGACATAGTTTATGACTACGTGCCAAATTCGTTTAATGAATGAATGGACAAAAAGGGGGAAATCAGAATAGAGTACTCACAACGTACAAAGGCATATATAACTGTATTGAAATGAGACCAACAGGAAAGATATACATACAATGTACAACAGCAGTAATAGATCACAGGATACTAATAACAAGAATATACTCGAATTATTTAGCGATTCAATATGTTTCGTACGTTGCGCTTGAATCAATAATTGATGTCAATGGCGAACATTGGCATAACCTGATTCATCCCGGTAAACAGTCAAAGCATTAGAGGCGACATCATTTAGAATGGGGCATGGGGTCAAAGTTGAAGTATCCCCCCTCCCGTCTATGTAGCCACGTAATGGATACATAGTATGCAAACCATCAAAATGTGTTTACAGGTCCTACATCTGTCTCATTTTGTTATCAGATTTACCATTATGTTGTAATTGTTTCTGTCAAACTATTGGAGGGGCGTGACCCGCCCGCCCCCCTATAGCTACGCTGCTACAGGGAGGGGTATCAATGCCCACGGGGTGGGGTAGATGATATCACTGTCCCTTGTAGCCGTCTTTGTAGCCACTTAATGGATACAAAGTATGCCAACCATCGAAATGTGTTTAGCAGGTCCTACAAGAACATACTTTATAATGCAAATCATGTATTTTTATTGTGTTTAAAATTGGCATAATAATGCTAGTATGTTTTGACAATCATAATATGTGGTATGGCTCTGTTTTAAAATTCGAAATGTGATTGTAAAGAGTATTTAATTCACTGAAATAATGCATTTGACAGGACCGTGTTTAACTTAACTTCATCCTTTATGTCAACATATTACCATTATTATCATTATCATTATCATCTTCATTATTATTAGCATTACAAATATTAGTAGTTATATTAATGTTGTTTTTGTTAGTGTTGCTGTTGTTTGTTTTGTTTACCATGTCTTTGAGTGAATAAGAAACAAATTGTTGTTGATTTTGTACACATATTATATTATCATGTATATCGAAATGTCTTTAATTGAAAACATATACAATGAAATAGTGTACCGAGATGTACATTTATCAAATTTATTACAAATGAAAAGGAAATAATAAAATATGTATCATATATGGCGAGCACATTTTCAGTTCATTTTGATGTATTGCTCGTTAATCTTAGTGTAACTTTAGGGACTAACCAATATTGGTGACACTCATAATAAGCGATTGGTAGTTACGAAAAGCCCAATCGTGTGATTAAGACTATCATAGCAAGCCGAAAAATATAGATTTAGGGGGTCGATCCGACAACAAGTTTGAAGTTTGTTAACAACAACATCATACACAACACGCAACGGTTACATTTCAGGACAGCAAAACAATCAAATAAAATACCCGGGTAACAAACGTTAGATAAAAAAAGTATTGCAACAGTATTAACATGATAAAACATATTATAATGTATTAATCTAAAAGACGAGGTCATTTTGGGGTAACAAAGTAAAAGTTGGTTTAAAGAGTTAATCAGGTGTCCATAGAGTTGAAATTGAATCTAAGCAACTGGACTTACTATTTGTGGAGTAGAACAGTTTCGCAACCTATCTAGGTTGCTTCTTCAGCTAAACTGGCTTGAGTAGAGAAGATTACTGGTGAAAAGCTGGAAAATTCACTGAGCTGAGTAATCCTCTATTGTTCAAGATTGTTCAAGATTATCAAGATGTCGAGGAAGCTGGCGGATTATCGGGTTGTATACCAAAGACAAATTGTGGCGAAGTCCCCCTCCCCTGTTTAGTGAGGGGTTTTCTGCTGCTACGTGAATGGCTTCTCGAACCCCCCTCTCGAACCACCTGGGTTCCTTGTCAAGGATCATAACATCTTTATCCAGTTAATCAGGTGAGCACAATGCTAGTCGGTTGCTTATTATGTAGTCGTTAGGCTAGCATATAAGTTTAATTTGTTTTCATTCATAAGTGATCTCATCATCTGTAAATAATTATTTTACAGATTCAGACTTTAATTAATCTACACAAGTTTCTTTCTCTCAAACACAGTTGTGGTTTCAAGGAAATAAAATCTGTTTTCCTGTTTTAGTATTGTGAGGTAAACTAACGATTTTATTAGAGCTATATTGATAGACAAGCCAGTTTGAAGGGATAGTTGAGTTCTGGTAGAGAGAGTACAGTTTTAGTCAGACTGAATTTTAGTAACCATAACCTGCACCATTACATTACAAACTAATAGTTATAACTCCACCATGCTCAAAAGGAATTTAAAAATTACAAACGACTAAGTGAAAAGCCTTTTTTTTTTTTTTTTTCAAAGATATTTATTTTCTCCATTGCTTTTTACAAACAATAACAAAATAACAATATAACAAAATCAGTACATAAAATAATTTGCATGTTTACATAATTGTATATAATATGATCTTACATTCACATCTAAATAGTACAAATTAACTTTTACTATTTACATCAAATAAAGCATGAAACATGCATGCATGAAGAAAGCATAAACATAAAGAAGGGGAAAATAGGAGAGAACAAAACATTTCCCCCCCCCCAAAAAAAAAAAAAACCTATACAAGCACTTACATACACACATACACACGCGTGCACAGACACCCACACACACATCCACAGAAAACATGCCTACATCTTGTGAGAATCTCGACTAATTATCAGCCATGTTTATTTCATTGCTTCTGTTCGCCTTCCCTATTTTGTTCTGCACGAAGCTATTTTAAATTGTCCCACTTTCTAAAATGATATGTTAGGGTACCTCGGTCTCCAGCTAATTTCTTCTCCTCCTTTCTATTTTCTAATAATCTTTTCTTAATCTCCAAAGGAGTTGGTGGTTTATTTTTTATTTTTACTGTCTATAAATATCATATATTTTAACAAAATTATTATATGATTTAATACAATTATTATATGATTTAATAACTGTTCCTTCCCTATGTTTAACTCAATTATCCCTACATGGATACCTTTCCAATTTACATTTTTAATCTCTACTAAATTAAATAGATTCCCACACTCTTCCCAAATGGGTTTTATTTTCTCACAAAGACAAAATAAATGCTCGTAAGTTTCTTCATATTTACCACAAAAAGAACATAAATTACTATTAACCATTTTAAATGTAAATGTAATTTGGTATATATAATATTATAAAGTATTTTTAATTGAAATTCTCGAAACTTACTATTCAAAGTGCATTTTCTAAGTCTTACGAATATTGATTGTATATCTTTCCCATTAATATTATAAATCTGCTCTAAATTTCGTTCTGCATATGATTTTTCTACTCTCTTATTTAATAAAAATACATATATAATTTTTGAAGTAATTTGATCTAACAAATATACCCTTTCAAAAATTAAAAAGTCCATATCTAATTCCCTATCTATATTTGAGTGAGTATTTTTATTCAAAAATTGTTTCCATGAAGGGGGAATGCCAAGAAAAATACGCTGTATTTTTGTGATTTCTAAAGTATTTAAACCCTTTCTTTGAAATTCCTCATTTGCTTTTATATTGCCTTCCTCATCAATAATATGATGCAACTTATAAACATTAAAAAAAAATTAAAAAAAAGCCTGTTATCATTCAAAAAGAGCTGTTTGAACTAAAGAGGGCGCTTACAAAAACGCATTTGTTTAAACCATTTTAAATAAAATATTGTGCATGTGATGTTTTGTTGAAATAATGATTAGATAGAGAGATAATCAACAACTATCTAAAAACTTCTTTTGAACAATTCTGAAAAGAGGAAGCATTAAAAAAAAAAATTAACGGCTGGTTCAAAATCATCGAATACTTGTGGGGCCCCACATGTATGGATATTTCAGCCGTTTCTGAACCAATTTTGATCAAATAAAGGTTTATTCGGCCATTAAAATGGTATGTTGTTTCAAATTTGACACTCATTTTTTAATTATCTCACACAAAAATTATTTTCAAAACTCAACTATCCCTTTAAACGCACCAATTAATCGAATTATTAGAGTGTAAAGTTTGATGGAAATCGCTCCATTGGCGTTTTTATTTGACTGATTTTTGTTACGGAAAACAACACAAGAGGTATTCAAAACAACATCTCGTTTTATTTCTAGAAAATTCATAATGCAGACTTACAAACAAACAAATAAACAAACACAACTTTTTGGTGGAATCATAGCAAAACGATGGCAGGGGAAAATATTGCCGTTGAATCTTATATGATAAATTATTCAACGAAATTAAAATAATATCGCCGGCTCATTTTCACTTGTACTATTAATTTTAACCAATTGCCTACGATAATCTGATTGGACCTGTATTAACTATTTGTGGATTGTAAGATCTGGTAGGGAAACGGGTTAATTCGTGTCATCAAACATGTCATCAACATTTATCGAATGCTATAAAATGTCAACACTATTACAAATCTTCAAAATACCGATCATTCCAAAATACATCTTTCCATGAAATAAAAAGATGTTGAAACAAATTAGTCAATTTTTTTTAAAAATAAAAGTCTTAGTATAACCGGTCCCTTTTGTAAATTTGCAAAGGCCACAGTGACTGCCAATGCTGTACATCTTCACCACATACTAACCATGATCATATAACTAATATCCTACTCCTATCCTTCCGCTTCCTAGCTATCAAAATAAAATGTGGCGAAATGGTCAATTAACTATTGAAGTTCCATTTTGAAGTTCCACGACATTTCGTTTCAAACCAAACGGAGCAGAATCAAAAGTATCCTACTAGTCCATTCCGAATTGTGTCCGCACCATTTAGTTTTGCTGCCAGTATTCTGCTAGTACCTTCCGGATGTCAAACGATAGGAACGGAAGAAGATGCGCTATGTATGGGACTAGGCCATACGCAATTAGTTGTTTTCATGAATGCTCATCTAAAAGGTGCGCTATGAAAAATTAACTCTATACCCGATATCAAAGTTGAGCGGTGCAAAGAGTGGAGAAACATGTTTTGAGAGCAACACACATTTCTGAGTCTCTTTATAATTTCTAGTTGCTTGTCATACAAGTGACGGTCTACACCCATTTGTTTATTCTATAATTATTTATAATTGGTCTACTACCATGCAAGCTAAACTTCTCAAAAATCAATTTAATTTACAAAAATCCGATTTCCCAAACTAACAGTATCCATAAGCCTAATCGCAACTCATAAGCATAATCATAATCCATTAAACTGTTATTTTCATGATGGCCTAGCTACGGGGAAGTGGAAGGGTCACTGACAGTTATGTTTCTTCCCCAATAATTTCACAAACACGATAGCATACATAAGGGTGAAACATTTATAATAATGTGTGCTCCCCCCGCCCCCTCCCCTCTATCTCCCAATCAGTCGGACCTTTACACAACGAGTAATCCCTAAAGGGGGTATCCCACTGAGCGGCGAACGTTTGCGAACGTTTACGAATATAGCGAATTTGGGATTCGCCAACTTTTCTGATGAATGTTAGCGAAATTCAAGGTTTGCCTCTGCCACCCTGATTTTTGCCAACATTTGTCCGAAAAGTTGGCGAATCCAAAATTCGCAAACGTTCGTAAGCATTCGCCGCTCAATGGGTCGATTGCATTTAGGAACCATATGGTCATGTAATCGCTAGCATTGGCGAATCAACAAGAACGTTAGCGACACCGTCTTACAACCGTTTCCGAACGTTTGCAACTGTTTGCGAAAAAATAAATTCGCAAAGAAATTTTGAACATGTTCCAAATTTTGTTTGCGACAAGAAAAACTGTTTGCGATAATTAAAACCGTTTGCGAATTTTCTTGCAACCTTTTGCAACCTTTTACGAACCTTTTGCAACCTTTAACGAATCCTGGCGAAATCCCAAATTCGCTATATTCGCAAACGTTCGCAAAAGTTCGCCGTTCAGTGGGATACCCCCTTAAAGTAATGTTCACCCCCGTCATCCCGTGAATTCCGATTTTGCCGGTAAGACGAAAATGCAGTACACGCTAATTGTGTGTAGAACGAGTGGTAGGTTACCGAATACTGTTGTATGCACTTTCCTTTCTTTTTTTTTTTTGCTGTTTCGTTATTGGAGGAAATAATTTGCTTTTGGAAATGGAGTACCGAATTTCCTGATCGGCGACCCTATTGTGTAACACAATGGGACCGACTCCTGTTGACACGACCGCATAGGTCATGCAAACCTACTTAATAGGTTGGAAATATCATTTTGAGGCCGTATACCATGATTTTTATTAGGAGAGCTAAAACTTATACATAGTGAATATAAAAATCAAAATACTTTAATACTTATAGTGGATATTTATGTTATATTGGTATGATTGTAAAACACAATTTGATATCAAAATGGTCAATGATTACCCAATTTGACTTTACACATAGTTGTTAGGATTATGGACACCAAGATTGCATGGATTGTGTTATGTCACAGTGGATCGTGTCCAGGTCTGTATGGCTAGGGGCTACAAAGGACCCTTGGCAACATCGGATTTGATTGCACTGTTACCCCCAAATGTACCCCCTCTCCCTGTGAAAATGGACATGATATTGCTATCAAACTCCTACGTTTTAGGCTTTCTGTCAGGAATGTTATGATTTCTAAACTATATAAAGGCCCAGTCCCATACTGACGATTTTCACGGCGACTCGCAACGACTCGCAACGATTTACTAGAACGAATCGACTCGATTTAGCCACGATTTAACAACGAATTGGGAAGAATTGTACGGCGACTCAAGACGAATATTCGTTCTTCGTCGTTGTTCGACGGGTCAGCTCGTCCTTCTTTTGTCGTTAACCATTGCGGTAGAAAAATCGTGGCAGAAAAAAAGTTGTGGTCCCATAGTGGCGATTTTTGCGGCGACTCGCAACGAATTATCATTCGTGGAGAAAATCGCTTGAGTCGTCGCGAGTCGTTGTAGTTCGTTGCGAGTCGTTGTAATTCGTTCTGCGAACCGTTGCGCATTGCGAAGAACGCCATGAATCGTGTTAGCACAACGAATGTTTTGGGACTGTTCAAAACTATCGCCATGTCGCGACGATTTCCTTTCATTCTTTTTATGGAACAATAGGGCAGTGCACCATATGAACAATCAGACTTGTTTGAGTCAGTTCCACGGGCGTAGAGCTGTCATTGATACCTTTCAACAGGGGGATGATCTATTCATTCACCCCCCCCCCCCCCCCTCGTGATGAATAGGTATTACGTAAGTCTCTACGCCCATGGTCAGTTAAAAAACGGACAGCGGCGATCTTCACATCGAAGCGATACGACTCGCAACGAATTGCAACGATGTGGAACGACTTGACACGAATATACAACGGTAAATACAATGAATTTTGGTAAAAATCGTCGTGGCGTGGCGATTGTTTTGAACAGTTGAAGACGGCGATTTTCACGATTTTCTTCACGATGCGCGACGGTTTTGGGGGAAGAACCGATACGATGTAACACGACGCAACACGACCTAAACGATTTTCTCGACGAATGTCAAATCGTTGCGATTCGCCGTGAAAATCGTCAGTATGGGACTGGGCCTTTAAGTAGCTGCATATTTAGGGGAATGTCGACCAACGCGGATGCCATGCCCGACTGATGCAGAGAGAGGGCGCAATACCAATAACCTGTAAGCTTGCGGTTGCTGATATCCGCAGAGCGATTTTTGTTTTATATGCTGCAGAGATGAGTTTTTTTTTTATTTTCATAACGTTAAAGGAGGGGTGTAATCCCGGCTTTGATTCAGGTTCATAGCTTTAAATATGTGCCTTTATTGATATACCACACTCTTTTTTTCAAAGAAATCCTTAAGTTGGGAAAAAAAGGTAAATTTCATGCAACTTTTTTGCTTTATTACGCATCGGCGTTCCATGCTCCTAAAAAAAGTCATTTATAGCAGAGCGGAAATGTGCGCACGTGTCACCCGATTCATGACATCACATGCAGACCGCAACGCGGAGGAATGTGCATTGTTTACATGCAGAGCCTATGACTTGCTTGTAAAACAAACTCGTTTTTGCTTGTAAATTGAGGTTTTACTGAAAATGCTTAAGAATTGCTAAGAAATGAATTGTAGCAGGATGCAGCTACACATCTGAGTGTATATCGTCCATGATATAAACCTGAACAAATGTTTGCAAATATTGAAACAAATGGAAATAATATCTCTGTGTCAACGTGAGTATTGCACTCAGCGTGTACGTCTATGACCGAGCTAAACTGCGATTGCCTGCAGGTGACGTCACAAAGATGACGTCATTTTTTGTTCGCCCGGGACTCAGTTTTTTTTACGGGGGTTCCGAAAGTGAATTTACAAGTTGATTTTTTTATTTTACCGGGTTTTCCCACGAGGAAAATATGTTTGTATTAGTAATCTTCATGAAAATCTACCTTAGATACAGTAAAACACAATTTTGAGGCAGTTTTCTTGTCACCATACCTTTAAAGGGATCTAGTAACTTTGTTGACATGTGCCAAAAGTGATGAAGGGTTGATGCAATGTATATTGTTGTTATTTCGTATATCCACAGGGTATTGTGTGAAAATTTCAAGTCAAATGGACATTGCATGGCCAAGTAATGAGCGAAAATGCAAAGTGATATTTACCAACTCACTGCACTCACTTTGTACACGATAAGAAAAACTCGCCCGGAGTTTTTCTTATCTGAATACTTCGATCTTACATATCTTTGTAACGAAAGGGAAATTTGAAAAACCGAAACCTGTCCCATGATTTTATTGTTAATACGAATACAACAAGGTATGAGGGAACCGCTATAATTAAAATTTTATTTTGAGGATTGGGACAAGGTTACTAAGTCCCTTTAATAACCATTAGTTATCCCTAGGTATAACCATAACCACAATAACTACATCCTTAACCGTCAAAATATTATATCAACTAATAAACATACCGTTTGGGCAATTTTTCTTACATATCTGTTTCGCCATTCCGAAAATCGTACCGCAATTTCAACAACTAGACACAAGGAATAACAAAACATTTTCCAGAAGGATCTAGCAGCTGCTGCAATCACTAAGGATACACGAACTGGAACGGGCTTTTATTAAGTTGAAGAAAATAATACGAATACAATCGATGACAAGTTAGACAAACACGAAATAGACAAGTAGATGATATATCAAAACAATGTTGATTCGGCCATTAAAATGGTATGTTGTTTCAAATTTGACACTCATTTTTTAATTATCTCACACAAAAATTATTTTGTGTAGCGCCCTCTCTTCCAAAACTCAACTATCCCTTTAAACGCACCAATTAATCGAATTATTAGAGTTAAGTAAAGTTTGATGGAAATCGCTCCATTGGCGTTTTTCTTTGACTGATTTTTGTTACGGAAAACAACACAAGAGGTTTTCAAAACAACGTCTCGTTTTATTTCTAGAACATTCATAATGCAGACTTACAAACAAACAAATAAACAAACACAACTTTTTGGTGGAATCATAGCAAAACGATGGCAGGGGGAAATATTGCCGTTGAATCTTATATGATAAATTATTCAACGAAATTAAAATAATATCGCCGGCTGTATGATAACCAAACTCCTGTTTATGAATTATTTATACATCAACTGACTTCTATCATTTTCACTTGTACTATTTAACCAATTGCCTACGATAATCTGATGGGACCTGTATTAACTCTTTGTGGATGGTAAGATCTAGTAGGGAAACGGGTTAATTCGTGTCATCAAACATGTCATCAACATTATCGAATGCTATCAAATGTCAACACTATTACAAATCTTCAAAATACCGATCATTCCAAAATACATCTTTCCATGAAATAAAAAGATGTTGAAACAAATTAGTCGAATTTTTTTAAAAATAAAAGTCTTAGTGTAACTGGTCCCTTTTGTAAATTTGCAAAGGCCACAGTGACTGCTAATTCTGAACATCTTCACCACATACTAACCATGATCATATAACTAATATCCTACTCCTATCCTTCCGCTTCCTAGCTATCAAAATAAAATGTGGCGAAATGGTCAGTTAACTATTGAAGTTCCATCTTGAAGTTCCACGACATTTCGTTTCAAACCAAACGGAGCCGAATCAAAAGTATCCTACTAGTCCATTCCGAACTGTGTCCGCACCATTTAGTTTTGCTGCCAGTATTCTGCTAGTACCTTTCGGATGTCAAACGATAGGAACGGAAGAAGATGCGCTATGTATGGGACTAGGCCATACGCAATTAGTTGTTTTCATGAATGCTCATCTAAAAGGTGCGCTATGAAAAATTAACTCTATACCCGATATCAAAGTTGAGTGGTGCAAAGAGTGGAGAAACATGTTTTGAGAGCACCACACAATTCTGAGTCTCCTTATAATTTCTAGTTGCTTGTCATACAAGTGACGGTCTACACCCATTTGTTTATTCTATAATTATTTCTAATTGGTCTTCTACCATGCAAGCTAAACTTCTCAAAAATCAATTTAATTTACAAAAAATCCGATTTCCCAAACTAACATTAACCATAAGCCTACTCAACTCATCGCTACTCATAACCATAATCATAACCCCCCATTAAACTGTTATTTTCATGGTGGCCTAGCTACGGGGAAGTGGAAGGGTCACTGACAGTTATGTTTCTTCCCCAATAATTTCACAAACACGATAGCATACATAAGGGTGAAACATTTATAATAATGTGTGCTCCCCCCGCCCCCTCCCCTCTATCTCCCAATCAGTCGGACCTTTACACAACGAGTAATCCCTAAAGTAATGTTCACCCCCGTCATCCCGTGAATTCCGATTTTGACGGTAAGACGAAAATGCAGTACACGCTAAATGTGTGTAGAACGAGTGGTAGGTTACCGAATAATGTTGTATGCACTTTCCCTTTACATAGGTTGTTTTTTTGCTGTTTCGTTATTGGAGGAAATAATTTGCTTTTGGAAATGGAGTACCGAATTTCCTGATCGGCGACCCTATTGTGTAACACAATGGGACCGACTCCTGTTGACACGACCGCATAGGTCATGCAAACCTACTTTATAGGTTGGACATTTTACTTTAAAGGGGACCACCAGGCAAAGAACAACACATTTTTATATGATTTGGTACTGTTTTGCGATATCAAATAGATACCAAACATTTTGCAAAGGGTTGTGTAATTCATAAACAAAGCAATTCATTTCCACCACTTACGGAACCACTGCTATTTCCTGGTTCCATACGGGCCAACCATTTGCGAGTGCGCCAATGCTATTCACGCGTACGTTTGTAGACAATAGATTCCCGAGCGATTCGTTCGCTCTGCACACACATCGCAATTCATCGCACGCATCGCAGTCTTCGCATTCAGGCCGCATGATCGCATGCTTTAGAATGGTGATGCGTTTCCAATTATTTGTTTTCTTTTCTGGAAACATATTTTGTGAACTTGTTGATGGAATGGAATACTAAAGATGTTACCTTTCTTTAATAAGAATATTATTTGTGGGTGGTGGTACCCTTTAATACTCAGAGTGGATATTTGTGTTATATTGGTATGATTGTAAAACACAATTGTATATCAAAATGGTTACCTAGGGTTACCCAATTTGACTTTACACATAGTTGTTAGGATTATGGACACCAAGATTGCATGGATTGTGTTATGTCACAGTAGATCGTGTCCAGGTCTGTATGGCTAGGGGCTACAAAAGACCCTTGGCAACATCGGATTTGATTGCACTGTTACCCCCAAATGCACCCCCTCTCCCTGTGAAAAGGGACATAATATTGCCATCAAACTCCTACGTTTTAGGCTTTCTGTCAGGAATGTTATGATTTCTAAACTATATTAAGTAGCTGCATATTTAGGGGAATGACGACCAACGCGTATGCCATGCCCGACTGATGCAGAGAGAGGGCGCAATACCAATAATCTGTAAGCTTGCGGTTGCTGATATCCGCGGAGCGATTTTTGTTTTATATGCTGCAGAGATGAGGGTTTTTATTATTTCATAACGTTAATAACCATTAGTTATCCCTAGGTATATCCATAACCACAATAACTACAACCTTAACCGTCAACATATTATATCAACTAATAAACATACCGTTTGGGCAATTTTTCTTACATATCTGTAGCTGCATATTTAGGGGAATGTCGACCAACGCGGATGCCATGCCCGACTGATGCAGAGAGAGGGCGCAATACCAATAATCTGTAAGCTTGTGGTTGCTGATATCCGCGGAGAGATTTTTGTTTCATATGCTGCAGAGATGAGGGTTTTTTAATTTTCATAACGTTAATAACCATTAGTTATCCCTAGGTATAACCATAAGCACAATAACTACAACCTTAACCGTCAACATATTATATCAACCAGTCAACTAATAAACATACCGTTTGGGCAATTTTTCTTACATATCTGTTTCGCCATTCCGAAAATCGTACCGCAATTTCAACAACTAGACACAAGGAATAACAAAACATTTTCCAGAAGGATCTAGCAGCTGCTGCAATCACTAAGGATACACGAACTGGAACGGGCTTTTATTAAGTTGAAGAAAATAATACGAATACAATCGATGACAAGTTAGACAAACACGAAATAGACAAGTAGATGATATATCAAAACAATGTTGATTCGGCCATTAAAATGGTATGTTGTTTCAAATTGACACTCATTTTTTAATTATCTCACACACAAATTATTTTGTGTAGCGCCCTCTCTTCCAAAAATCAACGATCCCTTTAAACGCACCAATTAATCGAATTATTAGAGTTAAGTAAAGTTTGATGGAAATCGCTCCATTGGCGTGTTTCTTTGACTGATTTTTGTTACGGAAAAAAACACAAGAGGTATTCAAAACAACGTCTCGTTTTATTTCTAGAAAATTCATAATGCAGATTTACAAACAAACAAATAAACAAACACAACTTTTTGGTGGAATCATAGCAAAACGATGGCAGGGGAAAATATTGCCGTTGAATCTTATATGATAAATTATTCAACGAAATTAAAATAATATCGCCGGCTGTATGATAACCAAACTCCTGTTTATGAATTAATTATACATCAACTGACTTCTATCATTTTCACTTGTACTATTTAACCAATTGCCTACGATAATCTGATGAAGTACAAACTTCCCATTGAGAGCCGCCGCGGTGGAGTGCGCAACGTCAAATTCAGTCCGCTGCCAAAATGCCAACAAAATTACGTAAAAGTGAGAATAATGAAAGGGCTGCGTGCATTTCCATTCCCAAACTTAGCAATATCAAACCACTTTACCATGCAATTTACGAAACTGCCAACATTTATTTACTACAGGACAGATAATTTACAAAATGATGCATTTTCCATCTTTTTCATGATAAGTTTTGCGAGTCTTTCTTCGCGGCATGTAAACAATCAATTGTGACGTCACAGCCATGACGTCACAATTCTTGACACTCAATTCGGGTTCCTCCAAAAGTTCATACAAATAATCATCTTATATAACAAATAGTACATGATTCCTGTCGTTAAATATTCCATAATAGACACCTCTACATTTTTAATTTCTCTCGTGCGATTATATTGCACTCGGCCTGCGGCATCGATGCAATATAATCGCTCTCGAGAAATTAAAAATGTATCGTTGTCTATTCTGGTATATTCAACTCCAAACCATGCACTATTTGTATAATAAATGGTCTACTACCATGCAAGCTAAACTTCTCAAAAATCAATTTAATTTACAAAAATCCGATTTCCCAAACTAACATTAACCATAAGCCTAATCGCAACTCATAACCATAATCATAACCCATTAAACTGTTATTTTCATGGTGGCCTAGCTACGGGGAAGTGGAAGGGTCACTGACAGTTATGTTTCTTCCCTATAAGGGTGAAACATTTATAATAATGTGCAGGCGCGCCGGAAGCAGTTTTGGATTGGGGGGGGGGGGGGGGGGGGCAAAACCCGAAGGGGGCTCACGATTTATGTGTTTAGGGGCTCATGCCCGACCACACTCACAGGGTGGCCAACCCCCCCCCCCCCCCCCCCCCCCCCCCCCCCCTCCCACGGTCAAGGGAGCTTTTGCATTTTTGGACTTGAAATTTTGCAATCTGGTGCATAAAAACATGATCCAACAACATAACTTACAGCCAAAAATAAGTCCCGAGGGAGCGAAGCGACCGAGGGCTTTGGAAGAGCCAGAGAGGGGAGGGTTTGGGAGGGGGTATCCCCTTCCCACGGGGAAGATTTTGCATTTTTATACTTGGAATGATGCAATCTGGGGCATAAAAGCATAAACCATATGCCACATTTGTATGATCCAACATCATAGCTTACAGTTAAAAATGAGTCCTGAGGGAGCGAAGCGACCGAGGGCTGGGGCAGAGCCAGAGGGGGGGGGGGGGGGGGGTTTGGAGGGGGTATCCCCCTCCCACGGGGAAGATTTTGCATTTTTATACTTGAAATGATGCAATCTGGGGCATAAAAACATAAACCATATGCCACATTTGTATGATCCAACATCATAGCTTACAGCTAAAGATGAGTCCTGAGGGAGCGAAGTGACCGAGGGCTGGGGCAGAGCCAGAGGGGGAGGGTTTGGGAGGGGGTATCCCCCTCCCACGGGGAAGAATTTTCATTTTCATATTTGAAATGGTGCAATCTGGTGCATAAAACATAAACCATATGCCACATTATGTATGATCCAACAACGTAGCTTACAGCCAAGAATGAGTCCCGAGGGAGCGAAGCGACCGAGGGCTGGGGCAGAGCCAGAGGAGGAGGGTTTGGGAGGGGGTATCCCCCTCCCACGGGGAAGATTTTGCATTTATTTACTTGTAATGGTGCGATTTGGTGCACGTCACACAAATCACAGAGCAATAACAGCCTACACAGCTAGGAAGTACGTGGACTGGTTCAGAACCCCCCCCCCCCTCCCCCAGACGTACCAAATACAAGTTACACAACAAACTGAAATGATTTTAAATGGATGAATAACTCAGTTTTTAAACGTTAGAATTAACAAGTATTGGCTGATACATTTAATTTGTTCTTTTCCTTTTTCTTTCTTTCTTTCGTTTTTCTTCCTTTTTTTTTTTGAGGAGGGGGGGGCTTTTTTTTTTTGGGGGGGGGGGGGGCAAAAACGCGTTTTGCCCCCCCCCCCACTTTTTGGATTGGGGGGGCGGCCGCCCCCCCCCCCCCCCTGCCTCCCACTTCCGGCGCCAATGTGTGCTCCCCCGCCCCCTCCCCTCTATCTCCCAATCAGTCGGACCTTTACACAACGAGTAATCCCTAAAGTAATGTTCACCCCCGTCATCCCGTGAATTCCGATTTTGCCGGTAAGACGAAAATGCAGTACACGCTAAATGTGTGTAGAACGAGTGGTAGGTTACCGAATAATGTTGTATGCACTTCCGCTTTACATAGGTTGTTTTTTTGCTGTTTCGTTATTGGAGGAAATAATTTGCTTTTGGAAATGGAGTACCGAATTTCCTGATCGGCGACCATATTGTGTAACACAATGGGACCGACTCGTGTTGACACGACCGCATAGGTCATGCAAACCTACTTTATAGGTTGGAAATATCATTTTGAGGCCGTATACCATGATTTTTATTAGGAGAGCTAAAACATATACATAGTGAATATAAAAATCAAATTACTTAAATACTTATAGTGGATATTTGTGTTATATTGGTATGATTGTAAAACACAATTTTATATCAAAATGGTCAATGATTACTCAATTTGACTTTACACATAGTTGTTAGGAGTATGGACACCAAAATTGTGATATGTCACAGTGGATCGTG